>KZ451928.1:621715-664971 GCA_002786265.1 Apostasia shenzhenica
ATACCCGAACCCGCCCCATTTCATAACGGGGCGGGTGTTGCGGGTAAATTTTGAATACCCATACCCGTCCCATTAGGGGCGGGTCGGGGCGGGTTAATCGGGTACGGGTCCAAATTGCCATCCCTATTTGACTCGTGCTTCCACTAGGTCTCTAGCAATGCCGATGATCAAGTAACCAGTTCCTGCTAATCGTCTTTGTATACAAAGATATCAAAGTTGAACTTAAGTCAACTAAACTTAAAGGAGAATCTAATAGTATTCGAAGAAATTAACAAGTTTGCTTCAGGTGGGCTTTTATATTCCAGTAGTTCGTTGATTCCCCGAGAAAAAATCTCTCACAAATCCCTTGATTTAAATGCCTAAATTGAGTTTGATGCAAAAATGATCGCCCCATCGATTGAGTATAGACCTACATGGTCGAAATTATCTTGATAAAAAAGAAGAGATTCACCAAATCATGAAGCGAGATGTCGTGAGATTATCTCCTAAACAGTACTAAACTCGATATTCCTGATTTTGCATCTGTTCTAGCATGCTTGCAATCAGTTCAATAACAATCTTAATTAGTGAAATAAACGCAATGGTAATTGTCACATCGTGGGATCTCGAAGACGAAGTCTCCTTCCTACTTGGTTGACCAAATTTCTCAAGATTGTCAATATCTTGAAATCCATAACAAAAACTAAATAGAAGAATTCTACTTCTTGATTGTTGTAGTGATCCAATAAATTGCATAATTGAAGTTTTTTATTGTTTTTGTTGATGTTAATAAGTTTTTCTTTTTTTAAATGAAGAATTTTATAAAAGATTAAATCAGATAAAAAATTAATTCATGTACATTATATAAACATATATATTATTTAATGTAATATCAATAAAATTAAAAATAAAATGATGAAAGCTTTAAATTCGAGCAGAATATGAATCATATATACTACCAAATTGAGAACAATATATAAAATGTGTAATATTTCATAATCTAAATATAGAAATATTGTCTGTTGTAGTTTCAAAAAATTGTGTGATTTGAATACTTCTCAGGAAATCATTCATCATAATATTACTCCAACTCAAGTATGTTTAACTATGGAGTTTGCTATCATTAACCATATAACTTTACCCTAAAAAAGGCATTTTTATATTTAGGATCACGTTATTTATTTATATAGCTCAGGATCTCCCCTCCCTTTTCAATGTAAAAAAAAAATCATTCTTATGCCCTTCTCATCGCTATTTATCAGCCTAGAAGTTTGTGAGAAGTCGCACTTTACTTTAGTGATTTTTTTTTATGGTACGTCACCCGACAATTACTTCTTGCCTTCTTTGGTCACAGTCATCATAAAAGGATATCAATATTTGCTAATATTTGTTAATAACCCCGTATGCTTTATTTTTTTACTAAATCAATTATGTTGCCCGTGGTCAAAAGAGGGCAGGGAGTGATCACCGAGTAATGCCATAATAGAAAGAAAATACTAAGACAAACTGAGGCTTCTGGCAAGGCTTTAGGTTGATAAATAGTGTTAAGAAGGGCACAAGAAAGAATCACCCCACATCAAAAAAAGAGAGGAGATCCTAAGCTATGTAAGAAGATAACGTGATCTTAAATAGTAGAGTCATTTTTTGGGACAAAACTATAAAACTAGTGATGAAAAACTTCATAGTTAAGCGTGCTTGGGCTGAAATAGTACTAGGATGGGTTACTTCTTAGGAAATACTCAAGTCATGTAGTTCCCAAAAGTCAAATGGATAATACTTCTATATTTAAATCACGGGATGTTAAAATATGATATCAGAGTCGATCTCCCGCAATATGATATGATTTAAGGACAAATCAGGCAAAAGTTGAGGGGCCTGTGATGCCTGTGGCTGAAGAGGTGAGGAGCAATCGTCGGGTGATGTATGTTCTAAGAGAAAAGAATCATTGAAGCAAAATACAGCTTCTAATAGGCTTTTAAGTTGATAAATAGTGGTGGTCTAACATTCTTTTAGGACAGAATTATGAGGCTAGTGATAGAAAACTTCACAGTGAAACGTACTTTGGCCAGAGTAGTACTGAGATGGATGATCTTCTGGGAAGTACTTAAACCACGCAGTTCCCAGAAGCCAAAACGAACAATACCTTTACACTTGGATCATGAAATATTACATCAATGATAATCTATAAGCCTGTTAGATGTCGTACTTTGCTACAATTATTTCCTTCTCTTTGTACATTATGGCATAGCGATCACTCCCTTTTTTTTCACCTACAAGTCATCACAAATACTCAGAAGGTGGTAGGGTGATGAAATTAAAGCTTCTACAAGCTGTCTACTAAAAATATTATCATACTTGATATTATTTGAATATAAAATTTGAGCATAGTTAACTATTTGGTGGAGCTTCTTCTAGCTCAGCGGGAAAAGAGCTTACTAGAAATCAAAGTATCTCAGGTTTGAATTCACACCGCTATAATTCTTAATTAAAGCGTAAAAATTATAATATTTGACGTAAAAAAAAAAAAATCGACTATTTGCAAATATAGAAGATCTTGGCCTTAACAGACAACTTTTCTAATTAAATTATATTTTGATATACTAATTTACAAATATATTGTTTGATGATAATTAATATATAAATTTCACTTCTTTGAGATTTTACATTAATAATAGAAGAAAGAGATGAACTTATTCTCCTTCTTCCCTCTTCAACACTAATTTATAATAATTAATAATTTAATTATTCATTTAAATATCTAATTAATTCCTAGTGGAGATCGCAGGCGGCCGCCGTAGATCTACGCGCCGCCGCTAACACAAGCAAGTAGGCGGAGGCTTCCAAACCTTTGGGGTTGCCTCGTCAGTTGGCGGGGATTCTCCGGCGAGAAGAGCTCACAGGAGAAATCCTCCATGGACCGATGGCGGCGCCGATGGCCTCCGGCGAACTCTTCCCCCGGCGCGCAGGGCTTCTCCGGCGGCGGCGGCGGCGGCAGCAAGGGGAGGTGGTAGCGGCCCCCCCGGCGTTCGGTTGCGATGGCGGCCGTGGCGGAGCTGGAGGAGAGGCTTCTGTAGTACCTCATGGCCTTCTTCCTCTTGATGGCTCTGAAGACTAATGGAATCAGACCTTCCATTTTACTCACATGAGAATGAGATCGGAAGAGAGAGAAGAAGAAGAAGAAGAAGAAGAAGAAGAAGAGAGAGAGAGAGTTGGTGAGAGAAAATACAATATTTCATGGATCAAGATGAGTACTAAATTTTAAATAAAAAATAAGCTAATCTTATTCTAGTTTAATAATGAATATTTATGTCTATTATTTTATTTAATCAATATTTTAAATAATGATAAAATACATTAAAAAATTATATATATATATATATATATATATATCACTAAAATTAATGAGCCTTGTATACATATAAAAATAAAGTAAGAGAAACATACATATAATATACTCAAGAATATGTGGTCTTTGTGAAGTTTAGGTTGAGCTGTTACCGATCCGATTTCGAGCCGAGCTAATACCTGCTCAAAATCGAATCGATCACATTTCGATTGACTTGAAGTCGATTGGGTTCGACTTCGAGCCGGTTCGAGTCGATTCCAATCGACTTCGAGTCAATTTCAATTTATTTTCGAGCAGGTCTTTTTTTTAGCCGATTTTAAGCCGGGGAAGCTCGACTTATAATATATACATATATTATAATATAAAATGTATTTTAATTCGAGCCAATTTCAAGCTGGATCGAGCCGAGCCTACTCCGGCTCAAAATTGGCTCGAAATCATTACCGAGCCTAACTTTTGGCCCGTTAGTTGGCTCGTTTAGATTGACTAGATTTTAATTCGTTCTAAAATTGATTCAATTTGCAATCGATTTTTCAATCTTCGATTCATATTAACACTCTTAAATTTAGATATATTTATATATATATATATATATATATATGTGGGTTAGGTTGGGCATGACTTTGACTTGGAGAAGTGGGATTTCTTCAAAGTTCCATGATTTAGAAATCCCAACCCCCAAATAATGAGTGGGAAGAACCACTTGAACAAGGATTTAAGACGACATTTCAGTTCAATTTTACGTAAACTCGATGTGTCGATCATCGATGCATCCACCCAAACCATTACACTTCAACCAAAATGGAACGGCTAAACGAAAAATTTCAGTGCCCGCTGCATCGAGATCACAGTCGAGTCGATCGCGATCTCGATGCTACCATCCTGATCTCTATCTGACTCAAGAGTCTCAAGAAAAGGTGAAAAATCTCTGTTGAAAAACATAAAGACTTATTTTCGAAAAGACAAGAAAAAAAATATAAAACATGCACATAAAATATTGAAATAAAAAGATAAAAATTAGCTCATTATATTGTATTTGATATGAAAGCAAGCAAAATAACTACACACAAAGAGACAATAATATAATGTAGTTCAACTAAAAAAAAAATATATATATATATATATATAATTTTATGCCAATACTGTTTGAAGTTATCAAATAATGAGACAAAGCTTAGGAAGGCTTGCATTCATTTTACTTTTATTTTTATTTTTTTAAGTCGGCTTTGGCCAACATTGCATTAAAAAGGTAAAAAGTAATATGTTGTCATGATTGATTTGACAAGTTTTACGTTAGCTGTCGACTGCCTAACGCAACCCTCTGCGTTTCTCATCCGGGACTTGGGACCTGGCAACAGCAATAAAAAGTAGTGTGTTAATAATATAAAAAGATTTATCACCTATACGGATATTGCAAAACTCTATTACATGTGATATTCTCCTATTTCAAATGATATCTCAAAACATACAAGAGATGTAATAAAATTGATCGCTTCACTGACAGTTTCATATATGTGTGTTACTCTATGATCTCTATAGCAATAAAAAACATAATGAGGAATTCTTTTTTTAAAATCTTGGATGACGTTTGCTATTACTATAGTTGTGTTGCCTTCAATTTGCTCGATTGACCCTATCTCTTAGATCTTGGTGCCTCTTTCCTTCAATAAAAGTTAGCCCTGTTTGGCGTGAGGATTAAAACAGGACTAAAATAGTACTAATTTAAAAAAAAATAATAATAATAGTAAATAAAATTTTTAAATTATTTTACACAAATTCAAATATAAAAAATATTATTTTACTTTACATACTCAATAATTTAAAATAAAAATATCAACTTTATTTCACATTCTAGACCAAAAAATTCAAATCGAGTATTTTGATCTAAGATGTGAAATAATGCTTATATTTTTATTAAAAATTATTGAGTATGTGAAGTAAAATATTTTTTTTTTTATATTAAAATTTGTGTAGAATAATAAAAATAATTTATTTATTATTATTATTGTTATTTTTTAAACTAGTACTATTTTGGTCCTGTTTTGGTACTCACGCCAAACAGGGCAAGAGTATTGTTTGTTTTTGGGGGCATTTATATAAAGGAAATTTTAATTACGAAAAACTATATATTTCATTATTAATTAAAGATGAAACGTTATGTATACTAAAATCTTATAAAATTATAAATTTTACACAAATTTTAGATAAAATTGTATTATATTCTAAATCTTGAGTTTTGAAACTATAATTTATAATTTATAATATTAAATTAGTGCAGTAAATTGCTTAACACTAAAAAAAGTCAACATTAACAACTAAATCATAAATTCTAAGCTATAAATGTTAATATTATACCATTTGTTTCATAGATTAGGTATATATAAATCTACTTAAACTCAATCTAACAAGACAAAAGTCTTTATTATAAACTTATGAATTGTATATAATAAAATAATATTTATGAAAATACATTATTAATTTAATTTAATTTTTTTTCAAAAATGCTATCTGAAATAAGATATTTTGTGAGATTTTTGTATGGTATGTATAATATTTTATTTTTGAGGGTGACATATGTAATTTTTTATAATTAAGGTGCCGAATTTTTTTATTAATATACATAAAAAATATCCTTAGATCCTTATAAAAAAATTAGGATCAGCATATACTACATGTAAATGCAATTTTATTCATGGAAAGTAAATTTTTTGTAATTATATAATTGGTTCATTTTTTGAGATCATATCATTTTTTGGTATTATATATAGTTGTCCAAGTATAATACAATACTAAATTTATTGAATTTAAATACTGAATTAAGGGCTTATTTATTTATAAAAATTTATTTTAATAAAATTAAATTAAATTTAATTGAAGATATTTTTTTATTAAGAATTTGAATAATGTAAAATAAAATTAATTATTATATTAAAATATATAAGTATTGTGATATAATTTAATTATTATTTTAATATGTTTATTTTTCTTCATTATTTCTTTCCTTTGCTGGTTCTCTCTTTCTTCTTATTCTCTTCTTTTAATTAATTGTTTTTTGATAAGTTTTCATATAAACATATTTACATTTGAAAATAAAAAATATCTAATTGTACGCTAAATATTTTTTTTTCATAAATTTTAAAGTTATAATAACTTATAGAATTAAATATAATATTAATATTGATGATGTATTACAATTTAATTTATATATATTAAAATTTAAAAGTTATTATTTTTTTAAAAAATTATTACAATCTCGAATAATTTATAAATATTGTTATTATAACTCATTTTACAGTAGTTTCATATAATTGTTTTTTTTAAATTATAAATTTGCGTGATATTAGTAGGATATTTTATGTGAATATGAATAAAATTATTTTTTATTCATATAAAATCTTCCATAACATTTGCAAAATCTTGCCCCTAATTAGGACTAATTAATTTTAAGACCTAATGTGAGTTATCTCAAATGTGCTATTAATGAAGTGGAATCCACCCTATAATGTGATGTTGATTGAATATAAATAATTCTTTTAAAATCTTATCCACCACCACACACACACAACTATAAAGGAAATTGTTTTCAACTTGCAATTAATTATTATTTATGTCAAATGTGAAGCAAAAGACAAATCTATAGCATAAAAAATTTGAAAACATGTGTGAAATTTTTTTAAATGATCCTTCTTTGGGACTTTTGACATTTTTTATGATACCCTTTTGACATATTTTGATAAGTGAATTTATGCATAGTTGATACTTTTATCGGTTCGAGTTTAAATCGATTTATTTTGATTTAATAAAATCAATTTAAATAATAATAAATTTGATGACTATATTTGGATGGGCAGAAGCCAGATACAAAAACAACTAAGTCTTAATCTCACTAGGTGGGGTCGGCTATATGAATATTTTATTTTCGTTGCACTCTATTAGTTAATAAATTCTAACCTAAGTCTAAGATTATTCGTTATAGTTTCTTACTATATCTTTTTTAGTTTTTCTCACATGGGCAAGATCCAGCAACTCAATTTTTTTAATCGTAGTCAAAACCATCTAGACTGACATTCTCTAACTTTATCTTTAATTAATGTAACATCAACTATAACATCTCGAGATTTCGCTGTAGATGTATTGTCCGCTTTGACTTTAGAAAAATTGCGTGACTTGAGTGCTTCTTAGGAGGTCACCATCTCAGTGCTATTCTAACTCAAGCACGCTCAACTATAGAGTTTTTCATCATTAGCCTCACGATTTTGTCCCAAAAGACACCTCTATCATTTAAGATTATGTTATCTACTTATACAGCTCAAAATCTCCCTTCCTTTCTGAAGTGAGACAATTCATTTCTGTTCCTCTTTCACCACTCATTATTTGACTTAGAAGCCTGCCAGGAGCCGCACTTTGTCTCAGTAATTTCTTTCTTTTAGGACATCACTCGACGATCACTCCCCGCCCTCTTCGGTCACGGGTGACACATCAATTTTTTTTTTGAATATACTCATTTCTCATTTTATTATTTAATGTGTATCTACATATCCACCTTAGCATCTTTATTTTTATAATATTTATTTTATTCCATGAGGCAGATAATATATTTTATTTTTTTAGACATATATGAAAGTGGGATTCTACCAATGGGGCTCAGTTAGACTTGTCCTTCTTTTATTCAATACAACACGATTTGTATATTCACAAGAATTAAAGAAGTATTTATTCGGATATTAATTTTAAGATATTTAATATGTAAAATATAAAATAATATTTAAAGAGTATGTATATGTAAATACTCCTTTTATTTAATTTTTATGATACCATTGAAAATAGAGAAATCAAAGCTATATGAACACACCAATCTTTCTCATATAAATTTGTTTCCATTTTAAAATAACAATTTTTTAAGTAAATAAAATAAAATAAAATAAAATAAAATAAAATAAAATGCGAACCAATGATATTAAATTATTAATCATGCATTTGGCATGCAATTTGGTAGAATTTATCAAAATCATAAATAATTTTGACAAATAAATAGTCTACTGTTCAATTTTTAATTGAATCAGACTAATTATTGAACCAGTTAAAATCTATAAAGTTATTATTTTTCTAAATTTTTTTAAAATAATAATATCAATAAAAATAGTAATAAATTTGTAAATTTCATATATAAAATATAGTCAAAGATAATATTATAAATAAATTTTTAAGTTTTTGTATAATTATATTTAATTTCATCTTTTAATATAAATTATATAATTTTTAAAAATATATTTAAAATATTATATATATATATATTGAATTGATTATGAATTGAATTAATTATTTCCGAGCGAGTCTGGTTCGGTCTGGAACTCAGAACCCTGTTCCGTTTGGATCTTTGCCGTCGAGCTGTGAGCAGACCGACCGGCCGGCCGGCCAACTTAGCCGCCGCCAAGGTCTCTCTCTCTCTCTCTCTCTCTCGTCCGTTTGAGAAGCCAGGTGGAATGTCGAAGTCTTGCAAGGGCCTAGCAATGGAGCTTGTCAAATGCCTCAGCGAAACCGATTGCGTCAAGGTGAGAAAGTTCTGTTTTTCAGAGATACCTCCCTGTAGCGGAGGTAACTTGTTGATTCCTGTTATTGGAAGTATTTCTTTCTTTCCAATCGATTGAGTGCTTCAAGATAGCTACGAAGTCCATTTCAGTTCGATGAAACCTAGGGTTTACTATCGCGTCTCTCAGCGTTTGGCTGCAAATAGAAATCGAACAGATGCTTGAAAATATTTGATGAAGAAGAACACATCTGGTAAAGTAAAAAAATAAAAAACCACAATCAATGGCTGTTTAACCTACCAACCTCCAAATTTTTCTCAGCTAAAGAACCTGAATCCTCCTGTATGGCATGCTCTTGTTCTCTAGGGCAAGTTCTATGGTGTTCTGTAAAGATTGTGGGCAAATCATTCAAGGGAAGATTTTTCATTGATAGGCCCTGTTTTTATTTTTCCCTTTGTTAACTTTGAATTTGCACACTGATTTAGGTCATACCCAAGTTCTTGACACAAAATCACATCACAATAGTCGAAGGGACGTGGACCAAAGACTCGTGACAAGTTATTCCAATTTACCTAATTTCTGTTACTGAATTCGATATCCTATACTCGTTTGACGCACTTTCGGATGACACCTACTTTCATGGAGCTCATCTACAACTCTGGTTATGAAGGCCTTAAATGCACCATAACAATTGAGCTTACCAGGCACCTCCTCCTAGACGGCTGCCAGATGGATCTCCATGTGTCTTCACCTCACGTCTCATAGGGTGGAGCGGCATCCCAACTAAAGTAATTACATTTTATGCCTATAAATAGTATGCAATTCTTCAACTATTAACTGACAATAAGTACTAGAATTGAAGGCTACTCATTACTAAAAGTTGTATACTACTTTTTCTCATTCGTATACTTCTATTTTCATGTAAAAAGTTTTTGTCTCATCTTTCTTTACTTTGTTCTCTCTTTTCCTCAGTGTTATGATCTCACTACATTATCTAGTGACAAGAGAATGCCTACTATCACAAAAGGCCACGACCCTCCGTTTGCCAAAAATTCGTGTGTCAACATTTATTGATGGTGTTAAATTAAGTATCTTTATTTTCTATTGTTGTTTTTTGTTCTAAGTTTGCCATATTTGCTATGATCTTTTTGATTGTGTTTATCTTTTGATGGAAGTCTATCTTCTTGCTTCATGCCCTTGTGTTTTTATTTTTTTTTTATTTACTCTCAACACCACAATTTCGACAATTTCCTCACTCCATTTGAAATTTGTAGTGTTGTTGTTTGAATCTAAGATCTTTTGGTATTTAGGCAAGCTCCTTTCTCACTGGATCAGGAGAACACCACTGTGTGCCCTCATTTGATTACCTTTTTTTGAATCCATTATGTTTTTCTTGTGTTTATTTTGTAAGGAACTCTGCCCTCCTTTTGCTAGTCTCCATTGGACTCCATGTGCATATTCATCTACTTCCATTATTTTCATGATGATTAAAAGTATTGCAACTAGCATCCAAAGTTCTTTCTTATGCAAATGGAGGGGGGGATTTTAGTTTTTGAAGTCTTACTTTTTTCTCAATCATTCTAATGCTATTTACCCAAATGTAATGACACTGGCAACTATGCAGTTTTCAAACATAACTGAATGTAATTGTTTTGATAATGAAACAAATTTTTAATGCTTTTAACTCAGAATATCCTGCCAATAAATCCTAATCAAGCAGCCTTTGGTGCAATAATGAGACTGCAGAAGTCTCTTAATGATTCATTTAAGGTCAGGGAATAAGTTGTCTATTTTCGAAACTCTAGAATTTTTACTTTGGTGCAATAATGAGACTGCATGAAACCTAAAGTTTTTTTTTTTTTGATAGAAACACAAATGATTATCCTTGTTACTACCTCTTTTACGTTACATAGTCTCCTTTCTTCTCAACTTAGAAGATCTAACATTTCCCGTGTATAAAAGGGCTTCCTTTTAGGTTCCCACTTTCGTAATGATAACTAGATCTTTTTGGTTGTTAGGGGCTACACTTGCGATTGGACTATATTTTTTCTTCACTTCCCACAAAAAAGAGCTTGTCTACTGTATCTCAAATTAACTAAGAAAAGATATTATATGATAATAGGATCCTTATATTTTGCAGTTGTTTGCTTGCCTCCGTGTCTGATTACATGTGGTTGTTTCAATGTAAAATGTTAACATTTTTTTTAATTAAATTTCAACAGAATTTAATATGGGAGTAAACCGGCACAATTAAGCATCATCACAGCTAAGTGCATAGTTTTATGTCTGGTAATTCGAATGAACCTATTTTCTGTTTCAGGTTCAGAATAGACCATATAGGGAATGTGCTGGGGAGAAAGAACCTACGATATCAAGTGAATGTATTGGTCTAAGGGAAACATACTTTAGTTGCAAGAGAGGTCAGGTATGTTAGCAAAATTGCTTTTTCATGACGACATCACCAAATTTTACTAAGGGGGCGTTTGATTCAATGTTATGTTAGTGTTATGTCATGTAATCTAGATGTTATGTTGTCTAAATGTTATCTTTTGAGTGATAATTTTATTTTAGAAAGTTATTTATATATGTCACTAAACTAAATAATAATTTTTTTTAAATAACACGACATAATACTGAGATAATATTAAATTTAATGCCCCTTTAATTTCTTCCTTTATTTTGGCATCATGGACTTAGTAACTTGGAGTATGATATGAAAAAGAACAAAAAGCTTCATTTTAGTATCATACAATTGTTTGCATGATAAGCATTGTAAGATGATTGCTTAAGTTCATGTTATTCAACTTTAAAATATGTGCAAAATCATCCATTTCAAATTCACTGCACATTATCCTCTCTTTTAGCCCACATTAATCATTCTTGAGCATCCTCCACGATACAAATCTTGAATATGCGCAGTATATTTGTAATAGTATGCCTATGAGATGATAATAGTCCCTTGTACTAGGACAACTTCAGCATGTTCAATATTTCTATACTTCCTCTTCACTATCAATCTTCTTATGCTTACGAGTAAACGAACATACATAAATACAACAAATAGATGGAAAGTTGGATTAAACTATAAATAAATAGATATACATTACATAGTCTATCCTATTGCTATGTGGAAACATGCTGGATTGATGAGGGTTTTTTGGGTAATTCTTCTCTAGTGCATTTGGGTATCGACAATGTGGTATATAAAAGAGCAATATCTTTTGCAGAAACTATTCCCCTTTCTACATGTACGATGTACGCAACGAGCTTCGGTCTTGGGGTTTGGGGCTTGGGGCTTGGGGCATGAGACATTGAGGTTCGAGATTTGGGGTTTCGTGCTTGGGGCTTTGGGGTTCGGGCTTGGGGCATTGGGGTTCGGGCTTGGGGAATGGTGTTTGGAGCTTGGGGCTTGGATGTTAGGGTTTGAGTGATGGGGATTGGTCTTTGGGTATGGGGCTTCTAATTATGGGCATCCAGCTTTGAGCTTGGGGCTTGGGGCTTGACTTGGGGCTTGGCTTGGTGATTCGAGCATGGGGATTGGGGTTTTAGGCTTGGAGCTTGGGCCTTTGGGCTTAGAGCTTTAAGCCTCGCATTTCGCTCTTCAAGATTGGGGCTTTCTGACTTTGGGCTTCCTGCTTGGGGATAGGGGCTTTGGGCTTTTGGTTTGGGGCTTTAGCCTTCGGTATTTAGGCTTGGGGTCTCTTACTTTGAGCTTCTAGTTTGGGGCTTTTGGCATAGGGCTTCGAGCATGGGGCTTCAGGCTTGGAGTTGCAGGCTTTGGGCTTCGAGCTTTGGGTTTCGAGATTTGGACTTTGGGCTTGGGCTTGGGGCTTGATGATTGGGACTTCGGGCTTGGGGCTTCGGACTTCAGGCTTGCTTCTTTATGCTTCGAGCTTTGGGCTTTGGGATTTGAGCTTCGAGCTTCGGGCTTTGGGATTTGAGCTTCGAGCTTTGGGCTTCGAGATTGGAGATTGGAGCTTTGTGCTCGGGATTGAGCTTGGGGATTTTGGCTATGGGCTTATGGTTTGGGGCTTCGAGTTTGGAGTTTAGGGCTTTGGGGATTGGGGTTTCGGGCTTTAGGCTTGGGCATTGGGATTCTTGCTTTAGGCTATGGGCTTTAAGCTTTTCGTGATTCGGGCTTGGGGCTTAGGGCTTCTGCTTTCGGCCTTTAGGCTATGGGCATGAGGCTTTAGGTTTGGGGTTTGGGATTCGTGCTTTGGGTTACAGGCTTTAGGCTTCAGGCTTTGGACTTCGGGCATGGGCCTTTGATATTGGTGTTTGGGGGTTGGGGTTAGGGCTTTACGACTTTGGACTTGGGGCATCAGCCTTCGGGCTTGGTGCTTCAACTTTGGGGTTGGAGGTTGGGGCTTCGGTCTTCGGACTTTAGACTTGCGACTTCGTGCTTCGAGATTTAGGCTTTAAGATTTGGGCTTGGGACTTCGGCTACGAGCTTGGTGCTTGGGGATTGCAGCTTTAGGCTTCGGCATTTGAGCTATGGGCTTCAGACTTGGGGATATGGGCTTTGATTCATGTCTTGGCCTTAGGGCTTGGGGTTTTGGGATTTGAGCTATGAACTTTTGGTTATGAGATTCGGGCTTTGGGTTCAGGCTTGGGGCATGGGGCTTTAGGCTTAAGGCCTTGGGCTTTGGGTTTCAGTCATTGGGGTTTAGGGTTCGAGCTTTGGGCTTGGGGCTTCGGGCATGGCATTTCATGCATGGGGTTTGGGAATTAGTGCTTGGGGATTGGTGCTTGGGGCTTAGAGCTTGGGGGTTGAGGCTTGAGGATTGGGCCTTCGGGCTTTGGGATTGCGACATTAAGCTTCAGGCTTCTTGATTTGGGCTTGTAGCTTTCGGTTTAGGGCTTGGAGCTTAGGGCTTCGGGCTTGGCGCTTCAGGTTTTGAGTTACGGGCTTCGGGCTTTGTGCTTTGGCTTTCGGTCTGTGAGCATAGGTCTTGGGGCTTCGGACTTCGAGCTACGGGCTACGAGATTGGGGCTTTAGCCATGGGTCTTTGGATTACGAGCTTCGGGATTCGTGATTCAATGTTGGGGCTTCAAGCTTAGGGCCTCGGGCTTAGGGTTTCGAGCTTCTAGATTGGGCTTTGTGCTTCAGGCTATGGGCTTGGGCTTTAGGGTTTGGGGCTTTGGTCTTAAGGCTTTGGTCTTCATGCTTTGGTCTTTGCTCTTCACCATTCAGCCTTCGAGTATCGTGCATGGGACTTGGGCTTCAGGCTTCGGGCTTAGGGCTGCGAATTTGGGGTTAGTTCTTTGATCTTCGGGCTTGAGGCTTGGCGCTTCAGGCTTTGGGATTCAGGCTTCGGGCTTTTGGTTTGGAGCTTCGGGCTTTTGGTTTGGAGCTTCGAGCTTGGGGCTTGACCGCTTGAGGCTTCGAGCTTGGGCCTTGGAGCTTTAGACTTCCCGCTTAGGGCTTTCTACTTGCAGTTTGGGGCTTGGGACTTGGGGCTTCAGGTGTGGGGTTTTGGGGTTGTGGTTGGGGCTTCGGGATCGAAGTTGTGGGCTTCTAGTTTTGGTCTTCGGGATTAGGTCTTCGGGTTTACTGCTTTGAGCTTAGAGATTTGAGGGCTTGGGGATTGAGACTTTAGGCATCTAGCTTATAGTTTTGGGCTTAGGGCTTTGAGCTTCAAGCTTCGGGATTGGGGCTTCGGGCAGCGGGCTTCTGGCTTTGGGCTTCGTGCTTTGGGTTTGGAGCTTAAGGCTTGGGGCTTGTGGCATTAGGCATCGAGCTTGGGGATTCGTGCTTCGTGTTTCAAGCTATCAGCTTTAGCCTTCGAGCCTTGGGATTCAAGCTTGGAGCGTTAGGCCTTTAGCTTGGGGCTATGGTCTTGAGACTTAGGGCTTTGAGATTAGCGCTTAGGGCTTCTAGATTAAGGCTTAAGAGCTTGGGGCTTGGGGCTTCGGCTTTGGGATTTGTGTTTCGGGCTATGGGCTTTAGGCTTCGGGCTTTGGGTTTGGGGATTCGGGCATGGGGCTTGAGGATTGGTGCTTGGAGATTAGGGCTCAGGGTTTGGGGAATCAGGCTTCGGGCTTGTAGTTTCCGGCTTATGGCTTCCGGCTTGGTGCTTCCAGCTTGGGGATTGATGCTCAAGGCTTGAGACTTGGGGCTTGGGGCTTGGGGCAAGGCTCTTGGGACTTCCGGCTTTAGGCTTGGGGCATAGGGTTTTGAGCTTCGAGCTTGGGATTTATGGCTTTGGGCTTGGCACTTCGGGATTCAGGCTTGGGGCTTCAGGATTTGAGATTCGAGTTTTGGGGCTTTGGGCTTGGGGTTTGGGGCTTCGGACTTTAGGATTCAAGTTGTTGGATGTGAGCTTCAAGCAACAGACTTGCGGCTTTAGGCTTAGGGCTTCAGGATTAGGGATTCAACACTTTTGGTTTGGGCTTTAGGGTTTTGGGCTTTGAGTTTGTAGCTTTGGGATTGGGGATTCAGGCTTGGGGCTTAGGGCTTGGGACTTTAGGCATGGGGCATGGGGCTTGGGCTTTGGGTTTGAAGCTTGGGGCTTCAGGTTTCGGGCATGGGGATTCCAATTTGGTGCTTCTCGCTTGGGGCTTGGAACTTGGGGCATCGGGCATGGGGCTTCGGGCCTCGAGTTACGGGCTTAGGCCTTAGGGTTTCGAGTTATGGGCTTGGGCCTTAGGGCTTCGGGCCTCGAGTTACGGCCTTCGGGCTTCATGCATTATGCATGAGGCTTGGGGCTTCTGGCCTAGGCCTTCAGGCTTAGGGCTTCGGGCTTCAAGATTGGAGCTTGTGGCTTCGGGTTTTGGGATTTGGCCTAGGGGTGGTCGTCAGGCTATGGGCATGAGGCATGGGTCTTGAGGCTTGGCACATTGGACTTTGGGATTTGTGCTGCAAGCTTTAGGTTTGGGTTTTTCGGGATGGGGCTTTGGGAATGGGGTTTGAGAATTAGTACTTGGGGCTTGGGGGTTGGGATTTGGGGCGTTGGGCTTCAGGCTTACGGCATCAAGCTTCAAGCTTCAAGCTTTAGGCTTCGGAATTGTAGCTTTCGGCTTGGAGCTTTTAGCTTTGGGATTGGGGAATGGGGCTTGGGGTTTAGGGCTTGAGGATTGGGGAACGGGGCTTGGGGTTTAGTGCTTGGTGCTTCGGGATTCAGGCTTAGGGCTTTAGATTTGGGATTCAGGGTTTGGGCTATGGGCTTCGGGCTTCGGCCTATAGGCTTGCGTCTTTTGGTGCTTGGGATGTAGGCTTTAGGCAACAGGCTTGCGGCTTTGGTTTTGGGGCTTCAGGATTAGGGATTCGAGCTTCGGGATTCATGCTTTGGGATTTGGGCTTCGAGCTTTGGGCTTGGGGCTTCTGGCTTCGGGCCTCGGGTTTCAAGTTTCGGGCTTCGAAATTTAGGTTTTCGGCTTGGGGCTTCAGGCTTTTGGCTTCAGGTTTTGGGCTTCAAGATTTAGGCTTTGGGCTTTGAGTTTCAGGCTATAGGCTTTGGGACTCAGGTTATGGCCATGAAGGTTAGGGCTTCTATTTTTGGGCTTTGGGTTTATGCTTTGGCCTTTGCGCTTTAGCCTTTGGAGCATGGGGCTTAGGGCTTGGTGCTTAGGATTCGAGCTTTAGGCTTTGGGCTTCAGAGTTGGGGCTTTGGGCTTTGAGCTTTGGGCTTGAGACTTGGTGCTTCGAGCTTTAGGCTTGAGGCTTGGCGCTTCGGGCTTTTGGCTTCAGGATTTGGGATTTAGGCTTTGGCTTGGGGATTTGTGCGTGACAAGTAGGCCAGTTTGGGTTGAGTCACAGTGGCGAAGGCCAAGTGGGCCGAGTCACGGGTGTGGCGGAGGCCAAATAGGCCGAGTCACGGGTGTGGCGGAGGCCAAGTGGCCCGAGTCACTGGTGTGGCGGAGGCCAAGTGGGCCAAGTCATACGCTCACGTCCCGCGCCCTACCCGACAAGTAATGCTTGGTTGTCGAAAGATTGTCAGGATCAACCCGTGGCGCTAAGGTGCTATGTGTAATAAGAGATTTAGTAGCACTCTTTCTATCAGCAATTGCTTTTAAGAGAGCTGGCAAGCACTAAAAACCGTAAGCACTTGGTGTCAGAGTGGGTACGGGTTCAATTCCCGGGGTATCAGTCTAGGATCTTCAGGCTTCGCGCTACGAGCTTGGGGTTTTCTTGCTTTGGCCTTCATGCTTCAGCCTTCGGGCTTCGGGCATCGTACATGGGGCTTGGGCTTCGAGCTTGGGGCTTAGGGCTTAGAGATTCGGCCTTGAAGCTTGGCGCTTTGAGTTTTGAGCATCGGGGATTCAGGCTTGACATTCTAGTTTGGGGCTTGGGCTTGAGGCTTGGAGTTTTTAGCTTCGGGCTTAGGACTTGGGGCTTGAAGTTTTGAGCTTTGGGATTTGGGTTTTGGTCTTTGGATTTCCGCTTAAGGCTTCCAGCTTGCGGTTTGGAGCTTGCGGTTTGGGGCTTGGGACTTGGGACTTGGGGCTTCGGGCATGTGGCTTGGGGATTGGGGCTTGGGGCTTGGGGTATAGGGATTCGGGCTTGGAGATGTGGGCTTTGGGCTTTGGGATTCGACATCCAGGTTTCATGCTTAGTGCTTCGAGCTTCAGTTTTTGAGCTATGGTCTTGGGGCTTGGAGCTTTGGGCTTTGGGATTTGGGCTTCAGGCTTGTAGTTTTAAGCTTCGGGATTCATGTTTTGGGCTCTGGGTGCTAGGCTCCGGGCTTAGGGCATCGAGCTTCGGGTTTTGGCATTAGGGCTTGGGGATTTAGGATTCGAGATTCGGGTTTTGGCCTTGTGGCATTGAGATTCAGGTTTTTGGCTTAGGGCTTCGACATCGGGCTTGAAGCGTCATGCTTCGTGCTTTGGGCTATTGGCTTCAATGTTGGAGCTTTGGGATTTGGGCTTGGGGCTTGAACGTCAGGCTTTGGGCTTCAGTGTTTAGGCTTTAGCCTTCGGCCATCTGGCTATGGGAATAAGGCATGGGGCTTCGGGCTTGGGATTTAGGCTTCGAGCTTTGGGGTTAGGGCTTTAGACATGCGACTTCGGGCATAGGGCTTGAGGATTGGTGCTTGGATCTTGGGGTTGGGGGGTTAGGGATTGGAACTTTAGGCTTCAGGCTTGCGGCATGAGGCTTCCGGCTTCAGGCTTTGGGCTTGTAATTGTCGGCTTGGGGCTTGGGGCTTGTGGCTTGTGGCTTGTGCCTTGCGGCTTGGGGCTTCGAGCTTGGCGCTTCAGGATTCAGGCTTCAGGATTCTGGCTTTAGGATTCGGGCTTTGGGATTTAAACCGCAGGCTTTGGGTGACGAGCTTGGGGCTTTAGGCTTAGGGAATTAGGATTTAGGTTTCAAGATTGAGGCATCGACCATGGGGATTCGGGTTACAGGCTTTAAGATTTGGCTTCGGCCTTAAGGCTTGTGGCTTTGGGTTATGAGCTTCAGGCTTCGAGCTTCCGGTTTGGGCTTATAGCAGGCTTTAAGCTCAAGGCCTTGGGTTTCAGGTTTTAGGCTTTAGGATTCAGGCTATGGGCTTCAGGCCTTAGGGCTTGGGGATCTCGGCTTCGACCTTTGAGCTTCATGCTTCGGTCGTTGGGCTTCATGCTTCTGTCTTCGCATTTCAGCCTTCAGGCTTCGGGCACCATGTGTGGGGCTTGGGCTTAGGGATTCGGGTTTGAGGCTTGGTGTTTTGGGCTTTGGGCTGTGGGATTCGGGCTTGACGTTCGAGTTTGGGGCTTGGGCTTGGGGATTTTAGCTTCGGGTTTGGGGCTTGTGGCTTGGGCTTTGGGCTTTGAGATATGAGTTTTGGTCTTAGGATTCCTGCTTAGGCTTCCGGCTCGCAGTTTGGGGCTTGAGACTTGGGCTTCGGGCATGTGGCTTTAGGCTTAGGGCTTGTGGTTTTGGGCTTGGGGATTAAGTATTTGAGTTTCAGCCTTAGTGCTTCGAGTTTTGGGTTTCAAGCAATGGGCTTGGGGCTTTGGGATTCAGGCTTGTAGTTTTAAGCTTCGGGGTTCAGGCTTCGTGCTCTGGGTGTTAGGCTCCAGGCTTAGGGCTTCGAGCTTCGGGTTTTAGCATTGGGGCTTGGGGATTTGGGATTCGAGATTTGGGTTTTGGGCTTCTGGCGTATGGCTTTGCCATTCAAGTATTGGGCTTAGGACTTTGGCATCGGGCTTGGAGCTTCATGCTTTGTGCTTTGGGCTATCAGCTTCAGCCTTCAGGTTTTGGGATTTGGGCTTGGAGCTACAATATTGGGGCTTGGGCTGTCGGGCTTTGGGCTTCAGCCTTTGGTCGTTTGGCTATAGGAATGAGGCATGGGGCTTTGGGCTATGAGCTTGGGACTTGGGGCTTTGGACATGCTGCTTCGGGCATAGGGCTTGGGGATTGGTGCTTGGGTCTTAGGGGTTGGGGGTTGGGGATTGGAACTTCAGACTTCGGGCTTGCGGCATGAGGCTTTTGGCTTCGGGCTTTGGGTTTGTAACTTTCGGCTTGGGGATTGAGGCTTGTGCCTTGGGGCTTTTGGTTTGGGCTTCAATCTTAACGCTTCAGGATTTAGGCTTCGGGCATCGTCTTCGGGCTGTAGGCTTGGGTCTTGGAGATTGGGGTTTGGGGCTTTGGGCTTAGGGATTAGGGCTTCGAGATTCAAACTGCGGGCTTCAGGCGATAAGCCTATGGCTTTGGGCTTAGGGAATTAGGATTTAGGCTTCAAGATTAAGGCATCGGCCATGGGGCTTCGGGTTACGGGCTTTAGGATTTGGCTTTGGCCTCGAGGGTTATGGTTATGAGCTATGAGGTTCGAGCTTCGAGCTTTGGGTTTGGGCTTAGGACGGGGCTTCAGGCTTTGGGCCTTGGGCTTTGGGTTTTCGGGTTCGTGATTTGGGCTTTGGCTTTAGGCTTCAGGCGTCGGGCTACGGGCTTGGGCGTTCGGCCTTTGGGCTTCATGCTTCGGCCTTCGCACTTTTTCCTTCGGACTTCGGGCATCGTGCATAGGGCTTGAGGCTTCGAGCTTCAGACTTGGGAATTCGGTCTTCGGGTTTTGAGCTTGTGGCTTTGTGCTTCGGGCTTTTGGATTCAGGCTTAAGGCTTTGAGATTGGATTTTTGGGCTTGGGCTTCGAGCTTGGGGATTCAGGCTTGGTTTGAGCTTCAGGCTTTGGGGTTTGGGCTTCAGGCGGGCTTTGAGCTTTAGGCTTGAGTCTTAGAGCTATGGGCTTGGGGTTCGAGTTTCGGGCTTAGGGCTTAAGGCTTCGGGCGTTGGACATCGAGCTTAGAATTGTGTGCTTTTGGTTTTGGGCTTCTAGCTTTGGGCTTCTAGCTTTCAGCTTTAGGATTTAGGATTCGGGTTTCAGGCTTAGTGCTTTAAGCTTCAGCATCGAGCTATGGGGTTTGGGATTGGGGCTTCATGCTTCAAGCTTGTAGTTTTGGACTTCAGGATTTGGGCTTCAGGTTTTAGGTTTGGTGCTTTGAGCTTTGGGCATTGAGCATCAGGCTTCGGATTTTCGGCTTCGAGCTACGGGCATATGGCTTGAGGCTTTGGGGTTGGGGCCTTGCGCTTGGTGCTTGGAGCTGGGAGCTTAGGGCGTTGGTGCTTGGGGCTTCATGCATAAGGCTTGGGGCTTCATGTTTCGTGCTTCGAGCTACTGGCTTCAAGCTTCAGGCTTTGGGATTCAAGCTTAGGCCCAAGGCTTTGGGATTGGGGCTTAAGAACTTAGGATTGGGGCATTATGATTCGTGCTTCGGGCTACGGGATTCTGGCTTCTACCGTTGGGCTATGGGCTTCGGGCTTTGGGCTTGAGGCTTGGTGCTTCGGGCTTCGGGCTTGAGGCTTGGTGCTTTGGGCTTCGGGCTTGAGGTTTGGCGTTTCGGGCTCTGGGATTCAAGTTTAGGGTTTTGGTTTTGGGGCTTCGGGCTAGTGGCTTTTAGCATCGGGCTTGGGGCTTGAGATTTGGAACTTTAGGTTTTGGACTTTGGGCTTGGAGCTTGGGGCCTTGGGCCTAGGGATTTGGGATTGAGGCATCCCGTTTGGGGTTTCCGGTTGGCGTTTGGGGTTTCCGGTTGGCGTTTGTGGCTTGGGACTTCGGATTTCGGGCATGGGATTATGGCTTGGGGCTTGGGGCTTTGAGCATGGTGCTTTGGGTTTGGAGTTGCGGGCTTTCGGCTTTGAACTTCTTGCTTCGAGCTTTGGGATTTAGGATCCGGGCTTCAAGATCAGGACTTCGGGCTTCGAGCTACGGGATTGCGGCTTCAAGTTTGTAGTTTCAGGCTTTGGGATTTGAGATTTAGGTTTTGAGCTTCTGACTTCGGGATTGGGGCTCGGGATTCGAGCTTCAGGATTATGGCTTTGGGTTTTTGGCTTGGTGCTTTAGGCATCGAGCTTAGGGCTTCGTGCTTTGTGTTTCGGGCTACCAGCTTCGGGCTTCCGAATTCGAGCTTAGGGGTTCAGGGTTAGGGTTTTGGGCCTTGGGCTTGGGCTATGGTCTTGGGGTTTGGAGCTTAGGGATTGGGGCTTAATCCTTCTGTCTTTGACATTCAAGCTTTAGCCTTTGATTGTTAGTCTGTGGGCATGGAGTTGGGGCTTGGTGCTTCCGGCTTTAGGATTCGTGCTTCAGGCTATGGTCTTTAGGCTTCGAGCTTTTGGTTTGTGGCTTTGGGCATGGCGCTTTGGGAGTGGGGCTTGGGGATTGGTGCTTGGGGCATTGGGCTAGGGGCTTTGGGATTGTGGCTTCAGGCTTTAGGCTTGCGACATTTGGCTTCAGGCGTCGGGCTTTCGGCTTGTAGCTTCCAGCTTAGGGTTTGGGGCTTGGGGTTTCGGACTTCAAGTAGGGCTTAGGGATTGGGGCTTCAGGCTTCGGATTGGCCCTTCAGAATTTAGGCTTCGGGATTCGCGCTTTAGGATTCGGGCTTCGGGCTTCGGGCTTTAAGGTTGGGGCTCAAGCTTTTGGCTTGGGTCTTTAGGCTACGGGCTTGGGTCTTTGGGCTTTTAGCTTTGGACTTTGGGATTCGGGTTACGATTTTCAGGCTACAAGCTTGGGGCTTTGTGCTTGTGGCTTCGTAATTTGGGTTTGAATTGCATTCCAAACCCCCAAGCCCCAGGGCTGAAGCACAAATCCTAAACCACAGTTTGGGGATTGGGCTTGAGGCTTGAGGCTTTTAACTTTGGGCTTAATGCTTGGAGCTTGAAGATTCAGGCTTTAGGATTCGGGTTTTGGTCTCGAGGATTCCCGCTTAAATCTTCCGGCTTGCAATTTGGAGCATCGAGCATGTGGCTTTAGGATTAGGGCTTGGGGCATAGGGATTTGGGCTTGGAGATGCAGACTTTGGGCTTCGGGCTTTGGGATTCAGGATCTGGTTTCGGGCTTTGGGATTCAGGATCTGGTTTCAGGCTTAGTGCTTCAAGCTTTGGGTTTCAAGTTATGGGCTTAGGGCTTGAGGCTTCGGGATTTAGGCTTGTAGTTTTATGCTTTGGGCTTTAAGCTTTGAGCTTTGGGTTCTAAGCTTAGGGCTTAGGGCTTTGAGTTTTGGGTTTCAAGCTATGGGCATGGGGCTTCGAGTTTCGGGCTACGGGCCGATTCGGGCTTGGGCTTAGGGCTTCGACATCTGGCTTGGAGCTTCATACTTTGTGCTTTGGGCTACTGGCTTCAGCCTTTGGGCTTTGGGCTTGGGGATATGATATTGGGGCTTGGGGTGTCGGGCTTCGACTGTCTGGCTATGGGAATGAGGCATGGGGCTTCGGGCTATGGGCTTTAGGCTTTGAGCTTCGAGCTTCGGGCTATGGGCTTTAGGCTTTGAGCTTCGAGCTTCGGGCTATGGGCTTTAGGCTTCGAGCTTGGGGCTTAGGGCTTTGGACATGCAGCTTCGGGCATAGGGCTTGGGGATTGGTGCTTGAGTCTTTGGGGTTGGGGGTTGTGGGTTGGGGATTAGAACTTCAGACTTCGGGGTTGCGGTATGAGGCTTCCAGCTTCGATCTTCGAGCTTGTAACTTTGGGCTTAAGGATTGAGGCTTGTGCCTTGGGGCTTGGGCTTTGGGCTTTGAGCCTGGCACTTTACAATTCAGGCTTCGGGATTCGGGCTTTGAGCTTTGGTCTTGGTGCATGGGGCATGGGGCTTCGAGCTTCGGGATTCCAGCTGCAGGCTTCAGGCGACGAGCGTGGGGCTTTGGGCTTAGGGAATCAGGATTTAGGCTTCAAGATTGAGACATCGACCATGGGGCTTCGCGTTATGGGATTTAAAAATTATCTTTTGTGTTGAGGCTGGTGGCTTTGGGCTATAAGCTTTGGGTGTATGGCGGGGATTCAGGCTTAGGGTCTCGGGCTTCAGGTTTCAAGCTTCGAGATTCGAGTTTTGGCTTTAGGCTTCAGGTTATTGGCTCTAGGCCTCGGGCTAGGGGCTTTAGGGCTTGGGGATTCCAGCTTCGATCTTTGGGCTTCATGCTTCCGCCTTCACACTTCAGCCTTTGGGCTTCGGGCATCGTGCATGGGGCTTTGAGCTACGGACTTGGAGATTCGGGCTTCGGGTTTCGAGCTTGAGGCTCGGTGCTTCGGGCTTTGGGATTCAGCCTTAGGGCTTTGAGATTGAGATTTTGGGCTTGGGCATCGTGCTTAGGGATTTAGGCTTTGGGCTTTGAGCTGTAGGCTTGAAGCTTTGGGCTTTGGGCTTGGGGATTCGAGTTTCAGTTTTTAGGCTTAGGGCTTCGGGCATTGGACTTCGGACTCAGAATTGTGGGCTTTTGGCTTTGAGCTTCTAGCTTTGGTCTTTGGGACTCAAGATTCGGGTTTTGGGCTTAGTGCTTTGAGCTTCGTCATTGAGCTATGGGGTGGGGGATTGGGGCTTCGTATTTCAAGCTTGTAGTTTTGGACTTCAGGATTCTGGCCTTAAGCTTCAGGTTTGGTGTTTTGAGCATTGGGCATCGGGCTTCGGGCTTCGGGCTTATGGCTTGAGGCTTCGTGGTTGGGCCTTTGTGTTTGGAGCTTGGAGCTTAGAGCGTTGGTGCGTGGGGTTTCGTGTTTTGTGCTTCGAGCTACCAGCTTCAAGTTTTAGGCTTCGAGATTCGAGCTTAGGGCTTCAGGCCTTGGGCTCATCTCTTCGAGATTAGGGCTTAGTGATTCGTGCTTTAGGCTTCGGACTTCGGCCTTCCACATTAAGACTTCAGCTTTTGGCCGTCTGGTCGTCGGCATAGGGCATGGGGATTCGAGCTTTAGGATTCGTGCTCGATCTATGGGCTTTAGGCTTCGGGTTTTGGGCTTGGGCTTCGGGCTTCGGCCATGGAGCTTGGGAATTCGTGCTTTGGGCTAGGGTCTTGGTGGTTGGGGATTAGGGCTTTGAGCTTCGGGCTTGCGGCATCAAGCTTCAGGCTTTGGGCTTCGGGCCTAGGGCTTGGGGCTTTCGGCTTGGGCCTTCCAGTTTGGGCCTTGGGGCTTGAGGCTTGGGACTTCGGAGTTGAATCCTAGGGCTTGGGGCTTGGGGCTTGGGGCTTGGGGCTTGGGGCTTGGGAATTCGGACTTGAGGCTTGGGAATTCGGACTTGAGGCTTGGGACTTCGGGCTTGGGGCTTGGGGCCCCAAGCCCAAAATTCGAATCCTGAAGCACCATGCCCTTAGCCTCAAGCCTCAGGATTTGAGTTCTTGATTGGGGTTTAGTGCTTGGGCTTCAGGCTTAGGGCCTCGGGCTTTGAGTTTTGAGCTTCGGGCTTAAGGCCTCGGGATACAGGCTTGGGTCTTCAGGCTTGGGACTTTAGACTTTAGTCTTTGGGCTTTGAACTTTAAGCTTTAGCTTTCTTTTCATCCTTCAGGCTTTGTGCGTCAAGCACAGGGCTTGAGGCTTTGGGCTTGGGCTTTGGGTTTCGAGTTTTGGGCTTATGCCTTTGGGCTTAGGGCATAGGGCTTGGAGATCGGGGATGCGGACTTGGGGCTTCAAGCTTGGAGCTTACAGCCTTCGGCCTTCGGGCTTCGTATGTTGAGATTCATGCTTTGGGCTACGGTCTTCCAACTTTAGGTTTTGGGCTATGGACTTTGACTTTAGGCTTGGGGCTTCAGGCTTCGGTTTATGGGTTGGGGTTTAGGGCTCCGGGTTTCGGGCTTCGGGCTATGGGCTTCTAGTTTCGGATACGGGCTACTGGCTTGGGGTTTGGGGTTTTGGGTTTCAAGTTTTGAGCTTCGGGCTTGAAGCTTGGCCCTTTGGATTTCGGGCTTCGGGCATGGGGTTTGGGGATTGGGGTTTCGGGCATTAGGTTATGGGCTTCTGGTATGAAGTTACAGTCTTGGCGGTTAGGGCTTCGAGCTTCGAGCTTCAAGCTTTTTGTCTATAGGCATGGTTCTTGGTGCTTCGGGCTTTGGGATTCGGTTATGGGCTTCGAGCTATGGACTACGGGATATGTGCTACGGGCTTCGAGTTTTGGGCTTTGGGCTTGGGCTTCGGGATTCGGTCTTCAAGCTTGGGGTATTGGGCTTCGAGCTTCTTGCTATAGGCTTCGAGTTTAGGGATTAAGGCACTGGCTTCGAGCTTCGGGTTTGGGGATTTGGGATTTGATCTTTGGGCTTCGGGCTAGCGGCTTGGGGCTTTGGGCTTTTGCCATCGGGCTTCGGTTTTCTAATTTGAGCTTGGGTCTTCAGGTTTGCAGCTTCATGATTTGAGCTTTGGGCTTTGAGCTTTGGCGTTTGGGCATCGGGTTTTAGGCTTGGGGCTTTGGGTTTCATGCTTTGGCTTTGGGCTTCGAGATTCTGGTTTGCATGTTGGGGCTAAGTTTGAGGCTTTGGGCTTCAAGTTTGGGGCTTGGAACTTCGGACTTTGTGCTTCGGGCTTTGGTCTTGGGGTTTCGGGCTTTGAGCGTCAAGCTTTAGTTTTCGGGCTACGGGCTTTGAACTTTGGGCTTTGGTCTTTAAGTTTGGGGCTTCACGAGTTGGGCTTTGGGATTTGGGCTTCGTGCTTCGAGCTTTTATGTTCATGCTTTGTGTTTTAGGCCTCAGGCTACGAGCTTTGGGTTTCAAGGTTTGGGCTTAGGATTTCGGGCTTTGGGCGTCTAGTTTCGAGATTTGGGCTTCAAGCAACGGGCTTTAGGTTTCTGGCTTTGGGCCATGAGCTTTGGGCTTGGGGAATGAGGTTTCGAGCTATGGCCTTCGGGCTTGGTGTTAAGGAGATCATTTGAGCTCCTTCCCACTAGTTAGGAGAACATCACACTTAGAAAATATTAGTTCATTGACGTCATCAAACTGGAAATATCATTGAAAAAGATTAATTTATTTTTATTTAATCTAGTATAATGTGTAATCTGCTTTTATAATTTTTTTTTTAATTTTTTTTTTATAATTTTTTCTCCACAGGTTGATATGAGAGCAAGAATTCGTGGCAACAAGGGGTATTAAATGATGCTTAACACGATTTTGCTTTCATTCACAAGCTCCAGCTTTATAGTTGAGAGGATGTCTTTTTTTTTTTTTTTTTTAGTTTGATAGGATGTTTAACTGTGCACAGTTTAAAACTACAGCATAAGTCGATTGAATTTTTTTCTTTTTTTTTTGATGGAAAATTCTTATATTTCTTACTATGAACTTTGAAAGCCCTACTTTGAGTACACTGCAGTAATATTTTTTACAGTAAACTGCATCTTGGCCCTTAAGATTGTCAGTCAGTTTTAATTTTTTTTAAAACTTTAATTTGGGTCGTTGAAGTCGTAAAAATACAATCATTTGATCCTAATTAGATATAATTATTAATTTTTTATTATTTTTTTGTAAAATTATTCTTAATTATTAATTTATTTTAGAATATAATTTTGAAATGTTAATATTAATGTTTTAGAGCAAAAAAGATGAGAAATATTAAATTTTAATTTTTTGTTAAATTTTGAAAAGTAAAGTTATAGTTCTTTAAAATAGTGAAAAAATGTTCAGAAGACTAGTGAAGAAGGAAAAGATTTTGGAAGTGGAATTGAAATTATAATATTTTTATAATCTCAATGGATTAAAATTTAAATTTTTTAAAAATTAGGATTAATTTATAATGTCTTTTCAACCTCTGAGATTTAGATATAATTGACCTCATTTTTTATAAAATTTAATACTTTGTGCATCTGTTAATGGCTCTACTTCTTCATTTGATTCAAGATATTTTTTTTTCAACATAAATTTTAATTATAAAAATTAATTTTATTTTACATTCAACACATACATATGAATATTTGAATTGAAAGTATTTTACATTTTATATATTTTTTAATATTGAAATAAATTTTTTCTCTTATTAAATTTTAAAAATAAAACATTTTTTTTTCTTGTCAAAAAAAAGTTTGAACTAAACGAGGAAGTTGATTAGATTATATGTACATTGCTTTTTCCCAGTGAAATTCTTCCGTTTATTTTTTGTCTTATATTTTTTGTATGTTTGGTAATACAGAGTGGCTTTAAATTGATTTTATGCAAGTTGGGCTCTACTCGATTTCAAGGTTACTAAAATCGAACGTTTTGGTTTTAAGTTGAATCTAACTAGCTCAAAATCGACTTGAAGCTACTTGAAGGCTTCAACATTAAGCTGCATGTGCCTTTTACAAAAAAATAATATAATCATCAAATAATAGTAATGAACATCTTAACTACAATGTTTTAAATATAAAGGAAACAAAATTCGTCCGAACCGAGTAGGTCAACTGGTCGACCTGCTCCTGTTGGTCGGATCTGTTGGTCGACCACGATCTCACATGGTCGACCAATTGTCGGTCGACCGGTCACACTCAGTTTTCGACGGCGCGTGCACCGTGAATCAGAAAAGCAGAACGTACACAATCAAGATTGATAGCCGTTAGACAGAAAAAGAAAAAGAAACGATTGTCAATCTTCCTCCTAACACTTTGGGAAGATCGGCCGGCGGCGGCGGCGGCAGAGCTTCGTTGGGGCCTTTCCCGTCGTCCACCGAGAACGCCATCTTCAAACCCCAAGTCTAGTGCAGGAACCGAACACCATTCTTCCTCTGTTTTGATTGTTCAAATGAAGTTCAAAAGACCAAAATTTTATTGCCCGGATTATTCGCCGTGAAACTTATCGCCGCCAAACCGCAGGACGGCACGCCGATGGTGCTCCTCTCCGTTGAACCCACGGGGTTGAACTTCGCCGGCGAGCTCTTGGGGTCCTAGTTCCCCACCCCCTGGCCGACAATGAAGAAGTTGAATCCGTGCAGATGGACGGGGTGGATCTCCGGCGCGATGACGCCGGTGCCTGCGACACGATCTGCGTCTGCAGGTTTGCGGGCCCGCCGCCGGTGATGCTGAAGGCCACCGGAGGTTCCTCTACTTTGTATCTAAAACCTGAATTGCAGTAGTTAGCAGCATTTCAGCTTTCTTCACATTATGATGGAATATTCAGTATAGCTATCATGTTTTTTCCATTAAAAAAATGAACTTACTATCATGTTTTGATCTTTGACTGTTCTTGTTTATCTCAAATAATAAATATTCATTCAAATTGAGAACAAATATATTGTTACATCTGAATATTGCCGCATCTGAAGCGTACGCGTGGAGGCTTACGTGGCATTGGCGTCACAGGTACTCAGCGATGAACGGAGGAAATCCCAAGGCGAAAAGCTGTTATCGAAGAGGCCACGCCAAAGAGAGCACGACGAACTACCAGCACGCAACGTGAGGTACAAGGCTCCATACCGCTTTTAAGAAGTATGCCCCTCCATCCTGGACAGTACTATCCGTACAGCCGGGACCATGACGCGTCAGTCTAACAGACATCATTGGCCTAACACTAGAGATGAAGCCCATTCCCTTGAAGTGACTCTCTAGAAACCAGATCAGAGTATAAAATCTCATTGTAATAGGGAAAAGGGGGATTTTCTTTCTCTTTGAATTCTCTGCTTAAACTATTCTCTACTCAACCTTTTCCCCACTTCATCATTGTTATCTTGTAAAAGAGTATACATTAGTGAAAATATTTGAAGCCGCCCGAACGACATCGTGGTTTTCCCGCTTAGTCGGTTTTCTAGGTAAAAAATCTTTTTATTCAATTTTCCAGTTGATTTCTAGCCACAACAATTTGGTGCCCTCACGCAGGATCACAACCGATCCCCTCAATCCATGGAAGGAGCTCACAGCATAAACCACTCATCACCTGAAGAGCAGCAGGTGGCACGGCTACTCGAGAACAACGCTGCCACAAATGACCGCCAGCTTTAAGCCCTGACGCACACAGTAGCCACGCTCTCTCAGACGATGAACACTTCCTCGCCAACCTCCCAGCTCTTCTTCAGCAGCGACAGGGACCTCTCCCTTTGGCCCTACCTCTCGAGGTCTCGCTTCTCTCGCTGAGCGTTGAACACCATGAACTGCCCCCTGAAGAAGTCAGCACCCACGCCGCGGGGAACGCCATCCCAGAGTGTACCCTCTGACTCCTCCGGTGGGCACAATCTTTTCGCTCGCCATAATAGCGGTACCAACACCCTGGGGCTACAAGGCTCCCAGAGTCAATTGGGCTTGGGGCTTCGGGCATGGCGTTTCGTGCATGGGGTTTAGGGATTGGTGCTTGGGGCTTAAAGCTTGGGGGTTGAGGCTTGGGGATTGGGCCTTCGGGCTTTGGGATTGTGACATTAAGCTTCAGGCTTCTGGATTTGGGCTTGTAGCTTTTGGCTTAGGGCTTCTAGCTTGGGGCTTGGGGCTTCAGGCTTGGCGCTTTGGGTTATGAGTTACGGACTTCGGGCTTTGTGCTTTAGCTTTCGGTCTGTGAGCATAGGTCTTGGGGCTTCGGACTTCAAGCTTCGAGCTACGGGCTACGAGATTGGGTCTTTAGCCATGGGTCTTTGGATTATGAGCTTTGGGATTCGTGATTCAACATTGGGGCTTCAAGCTTAAGGCCTCGGGCTTAGGGTTTCAAGCTTCCAGATTGGGCTTTGTGCTTCAGGCTATGGGCTTGGGCTTTAGGGTTTGGGGCTTTGGGCTTCATACTTTGGTCTTTGATCTTCACCATTCAGCCTTCGAGTATCGTGCATGGGACTTGGGCTTCAGGCTTCGGGCTTAGGGCTGCGGATTTGGGGTTAGTACTTTGATCTTCGGGCTTGAGGCTTGGCGCTTCAGGCTTTGGGATTCAGGCTTCGGGATTTCAGTTTGGAGCTTCGAGCTTGGGGCTTGAGGCATCGAGCTTGGGGCTTGAGGCTTTGAGCTTGGGTCTTTGAGCTTTAGGCTTGAGGATTTGGCTTTCGGACTTCCCGCTTAGGGCTTCCTACTTGCAGTTTGGGGCTTGGGACTTGGGGCTTCAGGTGTGGGGTTTTGGGGTTGTGGGTTGGGGCTTTGGGACCGAAGTTGTGGGCTTCTAGTTTTGGTCTTCGGTATTAGGTCTTCGGGTTTACTGCTTTGAGCTTGGAGATTTGAGGGCTTGGGGATTGGGACGTCAGGCATCTGGCTTATAGTTTTGGGCTTAGGGCTTTGAGCTTCAAGCTTCGGGATTGGGGCTTCGGGCAGTGGGCTTATGGCTTTGGGCTTCGTGCTTTGGGTTTGGAGCTTAAGGCTTGGGGCTTGTGGCATTAGGCATCGGGCTTGGGGATTCGTGCTTCGTGTTTCAAGCTACCGGCTTTAGCCTTCGAGCCTTGGGATTCAAGCTTGGAGCTTTGGGCCTTTGGCTTGGGGCTATGGTCTTGAGGATTAGTGCTTTGAGATTAGAACTTAGGGCTTCTAGATTAAGGCTTAAGAGCTTGGGGCTTGGGGCTTCAACTTTGGGATTTGTGTTTCGGGCTATGGGCTTTAGGCTTTGGGCTTTGTGTTTAGGTATTCGGGCATGGGGCTTGAGGATTAGTGCTTGGAGATTAGGGCTCGGGGTTTGGGGAATCAGGCTTCAGGCTTGTAGTTTCCGGCTTGTAGTTTCCAGCTTGGGGCTTCCGGCTTGGTGCTTCCAGCATGGGGATTGGTGCTCGAGGCTTGGGGCAAGGCTCCTGGGACTTTCGGCTTTAGGCTTGGGGCATAGGGCTTCGAGCTTCGAGCTTGGGATTTATGGCTTTGGGCTTGGGGCTTTGGGATTCAAGCTTGGGGCTTTGGGATTTGAGATTCGAGTTTTGGGGCTTTGGTCTTGGGATTTGGGGCTTGGAATTTGGGGCTTGGGCTTGGGATTCAAGTTGTTGGATGTGAGCTTCAGGCAACAGACTTGCGACTTTAGGCTTGGGGCTTCAGGATTAGGGCTTCAAGATTGGGGTTTTGGGCTTTGGGTTATGGGATTCGAGCTCTAGACTTTGGCTTTCGGCTTGAGGCTTTGACTTTAGGCTTAGGGCCACAGGCTTCAAGTTTCGGGCTTCAGAATTCGGGATTTGGGCTTCGGGCTTTAGGCTATGGACTTTGGGACATTGGCTTTGCGCTTGGGCTTTAGGACTTGGGGCTTCAGTCTCGGGGTTTAGGCTTGGGGCTTTGGGTTCATGCTTTGGCTTTCGTGTTTTAGCCTTCATGGTTCGAACATCATGCATGGGGCTTGGCGCTTTAAGCTTTGGGCTTTGGGCTTGAGGCTTGGCGCTTTGAGATTTGGGCTTAGGGATTCGATCTTAGGGATTCGATCTTGGGGCTTCGGGCTTGGTTAGGGCTTTAGGCTTTGGGTTTTAGGCTTTGAGCTTGTGGCTTTGGGCTTGGGGATTCCGATTTCGGGCTTGGGGCTTCCAACTTAGGGCTTTCGGTTTGGGGTTTGGGGTTTGGGACTTGGGGATTTGGGCTTGGGGCATGAGGCTTCGGGGTTGGAGTTATGGGTTTCCGGCTTTTGGCCTCTAGCTTTTGGCTTTTGGCTTCTGGATTCAAGATTTGGGCTTTGTGCTTCCTGCTTCAAGCTTTGGGCTTTAGGGTTAGGGCTCGGGGATTGGCGCATCGAGCTTCGGGATTTGGGATTTAGGCTTCCTGCTGTACGCTTGCGGCTTTGGGCTTCGGGCTTTGTGCTTCGGGATACCAACTTCAAGCTTCAAGCTTTGACACCTTGAGCTTGGGGCTATAGTCTTGGGGCTTCGAGCTTTGAGATTCGTGCTTCAGGCTATAGGCATTAGGCTTTGGGCTTTGGACTTGAGGGGTTGAAGGTTGTGGTTTAGGAATGGGCTTTGGCTTCAGGCTTGGGGCTTGGGGCTTTAAGTTTCGGGTTTTAGGTTTAGGGATTTGGTCTTCGAGCTTGATATTTCGATCTTAGTGCTTTGGGTTGGAGTCTTGGGGATTTTGGCTTCAGGTTTTGAGCTTCAGGCTTGGTGCTTTGGACATCAAGATTCGACCTTTGTGTTTCGAGTTTCAGGCTTTGACCTTGGGCTTCGGCCTTTGGGTTTGGGGATTCGAGCTTGGGGCTTTGGGCATAGGACTTGGGGCTTATCGGGCATCGAGCTTCATGATTTGTGCTTGGATCCTTGAGGTTTGGACATCGGGCTTCGAGCTTGGGGCTTGCCAGCATATGTCTTGGGTATTGGGGAATCATTCTTCTGGGTTTGGGCTTCGAGCTTGTAGCTTTGACTTGTGGCTTCTGGCGTAGGGCTTGGGGATTCAAGCTTTGGGATTTGATCTTCTGTCTTGGGGCTTCCAACTTTAGGCTTCCAGCTTTGGGCTTGGTGCTTAAGGCTTAGGGCTGGGGAGTCAGGCTTTGGGGCTTGAGGTTCGGGCTTGGGGATTCGAGCATTGGGCTTAGACACTCGGGTTTTGTGCTTTGAGCTTGTGGCTTTGAGCACGCGGCTTGGGGGTTTATGACTATGGCTAGGGGTTGTGTGGTTCGTGCTTGGGGCTTGTGTTTTTGGGTTTTGGGTTTCAAGCTTCAGGCTTCATGTTTTGGGCTTCTGACTTTGGGCTTCCGGCTTGAGGCTTGGGGTTTCGGGATTCAAACATATGGCTTGGTACTTGATTCTTAGAGTTTAGGGCATCAGGTTGTAGGCTTCGGTCTTCATACTTCAAATTTTGAGCATGAGGCCTCGGGCTTCGAGCTTCGAGGTTGGGAATGGGGTTTAGGGTTTGGGCATAAGGTTTTGGAATTGGGGCTTGGGGTTTAGGGATTAGGGCGTGGGAACTTACGACTTTGGGTTTTGGGCTTCCTGCTTCAAGCTTCGGCCTTTAGACTTAAAGCTTTTGACTTTTAGCTTGGGGCTTAAGGTTTTGGGCTTGGGGCCTGGGGCATCAGGTTTGGGGCTTCGAGCTTGGTGATTCGAGCTTCGGGCTTCGAGCTTCGGGCATGGGGCTTCGAGCTTCAGGCTTTGGGTTTCCGACTTGGGGATTGGGGTTGGGACTTGGGGATTAGGGTTTGAAGCTTGGAGTTGCAGGCTCTAGACATCGGGCTATGGGATTTGAGCTCGGGGATTCAGGCCTCACTCAGGCTTCGGGCTAGAGCTTGGGGCATGTAACTTGGGGCTTCAGGCTTGTAGATCGGGCTTCAGGTTTCGTGCCTCGGGCTTCAGGTTTCGTGCCTAGGGCTTCAGACTTCGGGTTTCATACATAGGGATTTGACATCAGGTTTCGGGCTTCGAGCTTCGAGCTTCGAGCTATGGGATTGAGGATTCAGGTTTTCTGGCTTTGAGATTCGAGCTTCAGATTTCCGTCATTTGGTTACAGGCTTATGGCTTGGGGCTTTGTGCTCAAAGCTTAGGGCCTTCGAAGTTTTTGGCATTGTGCATGAGCTTTGTGCTTCAGGCTATAGGCTTCGAGATTCAGACTTGGTGCTTCGACTTTAGGGCTATGATCAATGGACTTGGGGTTTAGAGCTTCGGGCTTGGGGTTTAGAGCTTATGGCTTAGGGCTTGTGGCTTGGGGCTTGGGGTATGAGGCATGGTGTTTGGGACTTTGGGATTAGGGATTGGGGCTTGGGGTGTTGGGGTTTGAACTTCCGGCTCTGTGCTTAGTGCTTGGAGCTTGGAGGTTGGAGCATGGTGCTTGGGGCTTGGGCGTTAGGCTTTGGTCTTTGGGTATGGGGCTTCTAGTTAGGGGCTTCCAGCTTGGGGCTTTGGGCATGACTTGGGGCTTGGCTTGGGAATTCGGGAATGGTACTTGGGGTTTTAGGCCTGGGCCTTGCGCCTTCAGGCTTGGAGCTTTAAACCTCGGGTTCTGCTCTTCAGGCTTAAAGAATTTTGACTTTTGGGCTTCCTACTTGGGGCTATGGCCTTTGGGCTTTGGGTTTGAGGATTTAGTTTTCGGTCTTTGGGCTTGGGGCTTTTAACTTTAGACTTTTGGTTTGGGCTTTAGGGTTTTGGGCTTTGAGTTTGTAGCTTTGGGATTAGGGATTCAGGCTTGGGGCTTAGGGCTTGGGACTTTAGGCATGGGGCATGGGGCATGGGGCTTGGGGCTTTTGGTTTGAAGGTTGGGGCTTCAGGTTTCGGGTATGGGGATTCCAATTTGGTGCTTCTCGCTTGGGGCTTGGAACTTAGGGCTTTGGGCTTGGGGCATCGGGTATGGGGCTTTGAGCCTCGAGTTACGGGCTTAGGCCTTAGGGTTTTGATTTACGGGCTTGGGCCTTAGGGCTTCGAGCCTCGAGTTACGGCCTTCGGGCTACATGCATTATGCATGAGGCTTGGGGCTTCTGGCCTAGGCCTTCAGGCTTAGAGCTTCGAGCTTCAAGATTGGAGCTTGTGGCTTTGGGTTTTGGGATTGGGCCTAGGGGCTTCAGGCATTGGGCATGGGGTTTCGTTCTCCTGGATTCTTACTTCACGCTATGGGCTTTGTGATTCAAGCTTGGTGCTTCAGGCTTAGAGCTACAGTCATGGGAATTTGGGATTGGTTCTTCAGGTTTTGACCTTTGTCGTTCAGGTTATGGCCATGGTGCTTTTGGTATTGGGATCCGTGGTTCAGGCTTTGGGCTTTAGGCATGGGACTTGGGGTTTGGGGCTTCGAGCATTTGGCTTTGGGATTAATGCTTGGGGATTGGGGCATCAGGCTTGAGGTTTCGAGCTTGTAGCTTCCAACTTGGGGCTTCTAGCTTGGTGCTTGATGCTTGGAACTTTGGGCTTAGGGCTTCGGGCTTCGGGCCTGGAGCTTCAAGATTTAAGCTCTAGGCTACGGGCTTGGGATTGCTACTTGGGGCTTTAGAATTTGTGCCTTAGCCTTAGGGCTTAGGGCTTCAGGCATCGGGATTTGGGCTTTGAGCTTTGGTTTTAGAGCTATCGGCTTTGGGCTTTTGGCATTGAGCTTTGGGCTAAGGGCTTGGGCCCTTAGGCTTGGGGCTTAGAACTTCAGGCTTGAGCCCCATAGGGTTTGGGATTCGGGCTTTGGGGTTCAATCTTCGCATTTCAGTCTTTGGCCTTCAAAGTTCAGGCTTCGAGCATTGAGCTTCAGGCTTGGGGCTTCGGGTTTCAAGCTTATGGCTTGTGGCTTCGGGGTTAGGGCTTTGGGGTTGGGGCTTACAGTTTGGGTTTTATTGTGTTGAGCTTACGATTTGGGATTTATTATTTACAGCTTACGGTTTACAATTTTTGATTTACAGTTTATGATTGCTGGTTGAGGACTTGGGGCTTGGGGCTTAAGGCATGGGGCATGGAGCATGGAGCTTGGGGCATGGGATTGCTGCCTTCGGGCTTTGGGCTTCGGTCTTCGGGCTTGGGGCTTATAACTTTGGACTTCCTATTTGCAGGTTGGGGATTTGTGCTTGGTGTCCATGCTTCAGCTTTTGAGCTCTGGGCTTTATCCTTTGGGACTTCGAGCACTTAGGGATTCAGGCTTGGGATTGGCATTTTAGCTTTGGGCATGAGGCATAGGGATTAGGGCTTAGTCTTCAGGCTTGGTGCTTCGAGCATCGCGCTTTAGGCTTGAGATTTCGGGCTTGAGACTTCAAGTTTTGGATTTCGTGCTTTGGGCTTCGGGCTTTAGGCTTCTAGCTTTCAGCACCGGGCATGGGGCATAGGGGTTGGGGCTTGGGGATTATGGCTTCGTTCTTGGGGCTTTAGGCATTGGGCTTCAGGCTTCGGGTTTCGAGGTTCGGGCTTCATGTTTGGCGCTTCGGGGTTGGGGTTTTTGGTTTAGTTCTTACAATTTTGGGCTTAATGTTTACTCTTTTCAATTTAGGGTTTAGGGTTTTGCGATTTTCGATTTACGGCATGGGGCTTTGGGCTTATGCTTTTGGGCTTAGGTTTTCGGGTTTGGGAATTTGGGGTTTATGGTATTAGACTTAGGGTTTTGGGCTTATGGCTTGGGGTTTATGATTTATAACTTTCAGTTTACAATTTACGATTTACAGTTTATTGTTTATGGCTTAAGGCTTGAGGCCTGGGGCTTCGGGCTTCGTGCTTGGAGCTTGTAGCTTTTAGCTTGGGGATTCGGGCTTTGGGCTTCGAGCTTGTAGCTTTTAGCTTGGGGCTTAGGACTTGAGGATTGGGTCTTTAGGCTTCGTGCTTCGGTCTTTAGGATTGGGGCTTTTAACCTTGGGCTTCTGACATGGAGCTTTGTGCTTCTTGCTTGGCGTTTGGGGTTTTGGGCTTTAGGTTTGTGGCTTTGAACTTGGAATTTCAAGCTTGGGGTTTAGGGCTTGAGGCTTCAAGCTTGGGGCTTGCAGTTTGGAGCTCCAAACTTGGGGTTTGGGGATTTGGGCTCTTGGTTTGGAGCTTGGCGATTTAGGTTTTCGGTTCAGGGCTTCCCATTTGGTGCTTCTTGCTTGGGGATTGGGACTTGGGGCTTCGGGTGAGGCTTCTAGCTCAAGGCTTTGGGAGTGGTGTTGCGAGCTTCGGGCTTCTGGCTTCGGGATTTGGCTTAGGGTTTAGAGCTTAGGACTTGAAGCTTGGAGATTAAGACTTTGGGCTTGGAGCTTCAGGTTTTAGGCTTGCATCTTTGGGCTTTGGGATTCAAGCTTCGAGCTTTAGTCTTACGGCTTCGAGTTTCATGCTTTGAGATTCGGGCCTAGGGCTACGGGTTTTTTATTTATTTATTTAGTGATCAATAATTTGGGCCTAGGGCTACGGGTTATTGGCTTATGGATTGGGGCTTCTAACTCGGAGCTTAAGGCTTTGGGCTTTGGGCATTGGGCTTCATGTGTAGGGATTCTTGCTTCAGGCTATGGGCTTTAGGCTTTAGGTTTCGTGATTTGGGCATGGGGCTTCGAGCTTAGGGCGATGGCATAGGGCTTGGGGCTTATGGCTTTGGGCTTCAGCATTCAGGCTATGGCCATGGGGATTCAGACTTGGAGCTTGGGGCTTTGAGCTTTGGGATTCGTGCTTCAGCTACGGGCTTGGGACTTCTGGAATGGGACTTTGGGATTGGTGCTTGGGGCTTTACGACTTTGGGCATGGGGCATCAGCCTTCGAGCTTTGGCTCTGTAGCTTGGGGCTTTGGGCTTGTGGCTTGGTGCTTAGGGATTCAATCTTTCGGCTTGGGGCTTCGCGCTTTAAGCTTAGGGATTTTGACTTACTGCTTCAGGCTTTAAGATTCGAGTTATGGGCTTTAGACTTTGGGCTACAGGCTTCGGGATTCATGCTTTAGCCTTCGGGCTTTGGGCTATGAGCTTTTGGTTTTGAGCTTCCAGCTTCGAGTTTGAGCTTGGGGCTTCGAGTTTGGAGCTTAGGTCTTTGGCCCCCTAGGCTTAGGGCTTTGGGCTACGAGCATGGTCTTTGTGCTTCAGCCTTGGGGCTTGGTGTTTCGGTTTTCGGGCTTAGCGATTGTGGCCTTGGAGCTTGGGGCTTGGGGCTTAAGCCTTCATTGTTGGGGCTTCATGCTTTGGGATTCATGCTTTGGAATATGGTCTTTAGGCTTCGAGCTACGAGCTATGAGCTATGAGCTACGGGCTTCGGGCTTGGGGTATCTAGCTTAAGGATTGGGGCTTCAAGCTTTGGAGCTTCAGGCTTTGTCTTTGAGGCTTAGTGCTTCGGGCTTCTGGCTTCGGGATTTAGTGTTAAGTCTTGGGGTTTGGGGCTTTGATTTTGGGGCTTGGAGCTTAGGGCTTCGGACTTTTGGCTTTGTGCTTCGGGCTTCTAGCTTTAGGTCTCGGGCTTTGGGCTTCAGGCATCACGCATAGGCTTTGGGTTTAAAGCATACGGCCTTGGCGATTGTGGCTTTGAGGTTCGGCCTTGGGGAATCGGGCTTCGGGCTATCTGCTTTGGGATTCAGGTTACGTGCATTGGGCTTCTTGCTTTGGACTTGTGGTTTTGGGATTTGGGCTTTGGCTTAAGTCTTAGGCACTTCAGACTACGGGCTTGAAGCTTGGTGCTTCAAACTTTGAGCTTTGAGATTTAGGCTTAGGGCTTCGAGTTTGCAGCTTAGGACTTTGGGCTTGGGACTCGCATGGGTCTTCCAGCTTGGTGTTTGGGGATTGGGGCTTGGGGCATAGCTTCGAGCTTAGGGCTTTGGTCATAGCGTTTAGTTTGGGGCTTGGGACTTTGAGCTTCAAGCTTCGAGCTTTGCGCTTCAAGCATTTGGTTGGGGCTCGGAGTTGGGGCTTCCGGCTTCAAGCTTCTGGCTTCTTGCTTAGGGATTCAGAATCCGAACTTCGTGCTTAGTGCTTCGAGTTTCAAGCTTCGAGCTACGGGCTTCGAGCTTTAAGCTTGTAGTTTCGGGATTTAGGATTCGTGATTCGGGATTTGGGGTTTCGAGTTTCGGGCTTAGGGCTTTGGCTTTAGGATTCAAGATTCAGGCTTCGACCTACAAGCTTATGGTTTCTGGTTTTGGGCTCGGGGCTTCAAGCTTGGAGCTCAGTGCTTAGGGCTTGGGGTTGGTGCTTTGGGTTACTAACTTCGGACTTCGAACTTTGGGCTTAGGGATTTGAGCCTCAGGCTTTAGGGCGGCAATTTTAGGGATTTGTATTTTGGGATTTGTGCTTCGGGCTATTAGCTTTAGGCTTTGAGCTTTGTGCTTGGGGCTTCAGGCATGGCGTTTCATGCATCGAGTTTGGGATTAGTGCTTGGGGCTTGGGGCTTAGGGCTTAGGGCTTCGGAATTGACGCTTTAGGATTCGTGCTTCGGGCTACGGGCTTCAAGCTTTGGTCTTTGGCCTATAAGCCTAATCTTGGGACTTCAGGCTTTGAGCTTCGGGCTACAGGCTTGGGGCATGACAATTAGGGCTTCAAGCTTGGGAGCCATGGGTCTTCATGCAACGGGCTTCGGGAGTCATGCTTCTGCCTCGGGGCTTGGTTTAGGGATTTGGGTTACGAGCTTCGGGCTTTAGGCTTTGGGCCTCGGCTTTAGGTTTTAGACTTCAGGTTTTCGGCTTCAGGTTTTTGGCTTCCAGATTTGGGCTTCGGGTCCTAGGCTACGAGCTTGGGCCTTATGGTTTGGGGATTTGGGTTTCATGCTTTGGCCTTCACGCTTCACCCTTTGGGCTTAGGTTATCATGCATGGGGTTTGGGCTTCGAGTATTGTGCATAGGGATTGGGCTTTGAACTTCGGGCTTAGGGATTCAGATTTGGGGCTTAGGGGTTCGGGCTTTGGACTTAGGACTTCCAATTTGGGGCTTAGGGCTTCAGGCTTCGGCCTTTAGGCTTCAGGATTTGAGCTTCGGGATTTAGGCTTTGGGCTTTTGGCTTAGAGCTTCGAGCTTGGAGCTTGGGGCTTAGGCCTTGGAGCCTTGGGCTTAGGGATTCAACTTTCGAGCTAGGGGCTTCTCGCTTAGGGATTCCAATTTGCAGTTTGGAGTTTTGGACTTGAGGCTTTGGGCATCGGGCTTTGGGCTTGGGGGTTCGGGCTTAGAGTTATGGGTTTTGGGCTCAATGTAGCGGGCTTCTAGCTTCAGGCTTCTCATTTCGGGCTTTGGGGTTCAGAACTCGGGTTTCGCATAGTACTTCGAGCTACGGGCTTCAAGCTATGGGCTTGGGGCTTCCGACTTTGGGTTTTGGGATTCGAGATTGGGGCTTCGTGCTTTAAGCTATGGGCTTATGGTTTCAGGATTTGGGATTGGAGCTTAAGGTCTTGGATTTAGGGAATCAAGCAACGGGATTGTGGATTCGTGTTTCTTGCATTAGGCTACCAGATTTAGCCTTCGAGCTTTGGGATTTAAGCTTGGAGCTTTGGGCCTCTAGCTTAAAGCTATGGTGTTGGGGCTTTTGGTTTGGGATTGGTGCTAAAGGCTTTGGGCTTCGAGCTTAGTGCTTGGGGCTTCTGCAATCAAAGTTTAGGCTTTGGGTTTTGGCCATCAGGCTATGGACATGAGGCATGGGTCTTGAGGCTTGGCACATTGGGCTTTGGGATTTGTGCTGCAAGCTTTAGGTTTGGGTCTTTCGAGATGGGGCTTTGGGAATGGGGTTTGAGAATTAGTACTTGGGCCTTGGGGGTTGGGATTTGGGGCATTGGGCTTCGGGCTTACGCCATCAAACTTCAAGCTTTGGGCTTCGAAATTGTAGCTTTCGGCTTGGAGCTTTTAGCTTTGGGATTGGGGAATGGGACTTGGGGTTTAGGGTTTAGGGCTAAGGGCTTGGTGCTTCGAGATTTGGGCTTAGGGCTTTAGATTTGGGATTCAGGGTTTGGGCTACGGGCTTCGGCCTACAGGCTTGCATCTTTTGGAGCTTGGGATGTAGGCTTTAGGCAACAGGCTTGCGGCTTTGGTTTTGGGGCTTCAGGATTAAGGATTCGAGCTTCGGGATTCATGCTTTGGGATTTAGGCTTCGAGCCTTGGGCTTTAGTTTTGGGCTTGGGGCTTTAGGCTTCGGGCCTCGGGCTTGAGGTTTTAGGCTTCGAGATTTAGATTTTGGCCTTTGGTTTTGGGCTTGGGGCTTCTGGCTTCGGTCCTCGGGCTTTAGGTTTCGGGCTTTGATATTTAGGTTTTCGGCTTGGGGCTTCAGGCTTTGGGCTTAAGGTTTTGGGCTTGAAGATTTAGTGTAACGTCCCATGATCTCATTATAGAGGTATTGTCCGCTTTGGCTTTAGGAAAACTGCGTGCTTGAGTGCTTTTCAAGAGGTCACCCATCCCAGTGCTACTCCAACCCAAGCATGCTTAACTATGGAGTTTTCCATCACCAGCCTCACGATTTTGCCCAAAAGGCACGTTTACCATTTAAGATCACGTTATCTACTTATACATCTCAGGATCTCCCCCCCTTTCCAATGTGAGACGATTCATTCCTGAGCCCCTCTCACCACTCATTATTTGACCTAGAAGCCTGCCAGGAGTCGCACTTTGCCTAAATGATTCCTTTCTCTTAGGACATCACCCGACGATCACTCCCTGCCCTCTTCGGCCACGGGCGTCACATTTAGGCTTTGGGCTTTGCGTTTCAGGCTACAAGCTTTTGGACTCGGATTATGGCCATGAAGGTTAGGGCTTCTGTTTTTGGGCTTTGGGTTTATGCTTTGGCCTTTGCGCTTTAGCCTTTGGAGCATGGGGCTTAGGGCTTGGTGCTTAGGATTCAAGCTTTAGGCTTTGGGCTTTGAGCTTCGGGCTTGAGGCTTGGTGCTTGCTTCGAGCTTTAGGCTTGAGGCTTGGCGCTTCGCGCTTTTGGCTTCGGGATTTGGGATTTAGGCTTTGGCTTGGGGATTTATGCATGACGTGTAGGCTAGTTTGGGCCGAGTCACAGTGGCGAAGGCCAAGTGGACCAAGTCACGAGTGTGGCGGAGGCCAAGTGGGTTGAGTCACTGGTGTGGCGGAGGCCAAGTTGGCCAAGTCACATGCTCATGTCCAGTGCCCTACCCAACAAGTAATTCTTGGCTGTCAAAAGATTGTCAGGATCAACCCGTGGCGCTAAGCTACTATGTGTAATAAGAGATTTAGTAGCACTCTTTCTATCAGCAATTGCTTTTAAGAGAGATGGCAAGCACTAAAAGTCGTAAGCACCAAAAATCGTAAGCACTTGGTATCAGAGCGGGCACAAGTTCAATCCCCGGGTATCAGTCTAGGATCTTCAGGCTTCGCTCTACGAGCTTGGGTTTTTCATGCTTTGGCCTTCATGCTTCAGCCTTCGGGCTTCGGGCATCGTACATCGGGCTTGGGCTTCGAGCTTGGGGCATAGGGCTTAGAGATTTGGCCTTGAAGCTTGGTGCTTTGAGTTTTGAGCATCGGGGATTCAGGCTTGACATTCGAGTTTAGGGCTTGGGCTTGAGGCTTAGAGTTTTTAGCTTTCGGGCTTAGGACTTGGGGCTTGAAGTTTTGAGCCTTGGGATTCGAGTTTTGGTCTTGGGATTCTCGCTTAAGGCTTCCAGCTTGCGGTTTGGGGCTTGGGACTTGGGGCTTTGGGCTTGGAGATGCGGGCTTTGGGCTTTGGGATTCGGCATCCAGGTTTCATGCTTAGTGCTTCGAGCTTCAGTTTTTGAGCTATGGTCTTGGGGCTTGGAGCTTCGAGCTTCGGGCTTTAGGATTGTAGTTTTAAGCTTCGGGATTCATGTTTTGGGCTCTGGGTGCTAGGCTCCGTGCTTAGGGCTTCGAGCTTCGGGTTTTGGCATTAGGGCTTGGGGATTTAGGATTCGAGATTCGGGTTTCAGCCTTGTGGCTTTGGGATTCATGTTTTTGGCTTAGGGCTTCGGCATCAGGCTTGGAGCTTCATGCTTCGTGCTTTGGGCTATTGGCTTCTACGTTGGAGCTTTGGGATTTAGGCTTGGGGCTTGACGTTAGGCTTCAGGCTTCGGTGTTTAGGCTTCATCCTTCGTCCATCTGGCTATGGGAATGAGTCATGGGGCTTCGGGCTTTAGGATTTGTGTTTCGGGCTTGGGACTTAGGCTTCGAGCTTTGGGCTTGGGGCTTTAGAAATGCAGGTTCGGGCACAGGGCTTGAGGATTGGTGCTTGGATCTTGGGGATGGGGGGTTAGGGATTGGAACTTTAGGCTTCAGGCTTGCGGCATGAGGCTTCCGGTTTCAGGCTTTGGGCTTGTAATTATCGGCTTGGGGCTTGGGGCTTGGGGCTTGGGGCTTGAGGCTTGTGCCTTGGGGCTTCAAGCTTGGCGCTTTAGGATTCAGGCTTCATGATTTAGGCTTCAGGATTTAGGCTTTAGATTCGGGCTTTGGGATTTAAGGTGCAGGCTTTGGGTGATGAGCCTGGGGCTTTAGGCTTAGGGAAGTAGGATTTAGGTTTCAAGATTGAGGCATCGACCATGGGGATTCGGGTTACAGGCTTTAAGATTTGGCTTCGGCCTTAAGGCTTGTGTCTTTGGGGTATGAGCTTCAGGCTTCGAGCTTCAGGTTTGGGCTTATAGCAGGCTTTAAGCTCAAGGCCTTGGGCTTCGGGTTTCAGGCTTTAGGATTCAGACTATGGGCTTCAGGCCTCAGGCTATGGGCTTCAGGCCTTAGGGCTTGGGGATCTCAGCTTCAACCTTTGAGCTTCATGCTTCGGTCGTTGGGCTTCATGCTTCTGTCTTCGCATTTCAGCCTTCAGGCTTCGTGTGACGTCCCTAGCCGTCACACTAAATTTTTTTTTTTTCTAAGTTAGGGGAGAAGGAAGATTAATTCAACAGCGGAAGAAAACTAAATAGATCAAAAGCTACTACAAGAGTTCACAATACTAAATCTTAGAATAGAATTAAATATCCAACTAAAGTAAATGAATCAGAACTACTATAGTCTCAACTGAACACATAAGTAAATGGTCACTCTCTAGGAAATAAGACAATAAACTATTTCTTTTCTTGACTGGCATTCTCCCCATTCCCG
>KZ451928.1:667816-762939 GCA_002786265.1 Apostasia shenzhenica
AAGGCAGAATCTCTATTTCTTTCCCTAAATAATAATCTGGGGGTATTTCTGTAATTTTTCTTAGCCTTAATTTAAGGAGGTGGTTATGGATATTTAATGGGTTATTAGATTCATTGGATTTGAATTTTAAATAATCAGATTTAATTAAATTAAATATTAGTTTCAGCCATTTTAAATTTTTGAATCACAAAATAAATATTTAATATTTCATATATTTAATTTTAAATGGTTAATTTCTCATGAATAATATTAATTCCTCATAATAAATTTAATTAATCAAAAATTTAAATTTAAATTTACCGGGATGTTACACTTCGAGCACCATGCGTGGGGCTTGGTCTTAGGGATTCGGGTTTGAGGCTTGGTGTTTTGGGCTTTAGGATGTGGGATTCGAGCTTGACGTTCGAGTTTGGGGCTTGGGCATGGGGATTTTAGCTTCGGGTTTGGGGCTTGTGGCTTGAAGTTTTGGGCTTTGAGATATGAGTTTTGGTCTTGGGATTTCTGCTTAGGCTTCCGGCTTGCAGTTTGGGGCTTGAGACTTGGTCTTCGGGCATGCGGCTTTAGGCTTAGGGCTTGGGGTTTTGGGCTTGGGGATTCGGTATTTGAGTTTCAGTCTTAGTGCTTCGAGTTTTGGGTTTCAAGCAATGGGCTTGGGGCTTGGGGCTTTGGGATTCAGGCTTGTAGTTTTAAGCTTCGGGGTTCAGGCTTCATGCTCTGGGTGTTAGGCTCCATGTTTAGGGCTTCGAGCTTCGGGTTTTAGCATTGGGGCTTGGGGATTCGGGATTTGTGATTCAGGTTTCGGGCTTCAGGCGTACGGCTTTGCCATTCAAATATTGGGCTTAGGACTTTGGCATCGGGCTTGGAGGTTCATGCTTTGTGCTTTGGGCTATCAGCTTCAGCCTTCAGGTTTTGGGATTTGGGCTTGGAGCTACAATCTTGGGGATTGGGCTATCGGGCTTTGGGCTTCAGCCTTTGGTCGTTTGGCTATAGGAATGAGGCATGGGGCTGTGGGCTATGAGCTTGGGGCTTTGGACATGTGGCTTCGGGCATAGGGCTTGGGGATTGGTGCTAGGGTCTTAGGGGTTGGGGGTTGGGGATTGGATCTTCGGGCTTCGGGCTTGCGGCATGAGGCTTTTGGCTTCGGGCTTTGAGATTCAAGCTGCGGGCTTCAGGCGATAAGCCTACGACTTTGGCCTCAGGGAATCAGGATTTAGGCTTCAAGATTAAGGCATCGGCCATGGGGCTTCGGGTTACTGGCTTTAGGATTTGGCTTCGGACTCGAGGGTTGTGGTTTTGGGCTATGAGTTTCGAGCTTCAAGCTTTGGGTTTGGGCTTAGGACGGGGCTTCAGGCTTAGGGCCTTGGGCTTCGGGTTTTCGGGTTCGTGATTTGGGCTTTGGCTTTAGGCTTCAGGCTATGGGCTTCAGGCGTCGGCCTACGACTTGGGCGTTCGGCCTTTGGGCTTCATGCTTCGGCCTTCGCACTTCTTCCTTCGGGCTTCTGGCATCATGCATAAGGCTTGAGGCTTCGAGTTTCAGACTTGGGAATTCGGTCTTCGGGTTTTGAGTTTGTGGCTTTGTGCTTCAGGCTTTGGGATTCAGGCTTAGAGCTTTGAGATTGGATTTTTGGGCATGGGCTTCGAGCTTGGGGATTCAAGCTTGGTTTGGGCTTCAGGCTTTAGGATTTGGGCTTCAGGCAGGCTTTGATCTTTAGGCTTGAGTTTTAGAGCTATGGGCTTGGGGTTCAAGTTTTGGGCTTAGAGCTTATGGCATAGGGCTTCGGGCGTTGGACATCGAGCTTAGAATTGTGTGCTTTTGGCTTTGGGCTTCCAGCTTTCGGCTTTAGGATTTAGGATTCGGGTTTCGGGCTTAGTTCTTTAAGCTTCAGCATCGAGCTATGGGTTTTGGGATTGGGGTTCATGCTTCAAGCTTGTAGTTTTGGACTTCAGGATTTGGTCTTCAGGTTTTAGGTTTGGTGCTTTGAGCTTTGGGCATCGGGCATCAGGCTTCGGGTTTTCGGCTTTGGGATTGGGGCTTAAGGCTTTGGGGTTGGGGCCTTGCGCTTGGTGCTTGGAGCTGGGAGCTTAGGGCGTTGATGCTTGGGGCTTCGTGCATTAGGCTTGGGGCTTCATGTTTTGTGCTTCGAGCTACTGGCTTCAAGCATCAGGCTTTGGGATTCGAGCTTGGAGCTTCGGACCTTAGGCCCAATGCTTTGGGATTGGGGCTTAAGAACTTAGGATTGGGGCATTATGATTCGTGCTTCGGGCTACGGGATTCTGGCTTCTACCGTTAGGCTATGGGCTTCGTGCTTCGGGCTACGGGATTCTGGCTTCTACCGTTAGGCTATGGGCTTCGAGCTTTGGGCTTGAGGCATGGTGCTTCGGGCTTCGGGCTTGAGGTTTGGCGTTTCGGGCTCTGGGATTCAAGTTTAGGATTTTAGTTTTGGGGCTTCGGGCTAGTGGCTTTTAGCATCAGGCTTGGGGCTTGAGACTTGGAATTTTAGGTTTTGGACTTTGGGCTTGGAGCTTGGGGCCTTGGGCCTAGGGATTCGAGATTGAGGCATCCCGTTTTGGGCTTCCAGTTGGCATTTGCGGATTGGGACTTCGGATTTTGGGCATGGGATTACGACTTGGGGCTTGGGGCTTTGAGCATGGTGCTTTGGGTTTGGAGTTGCGGGCTTTCGACTTTGAACTTCTTGCTTCGAGATTTGGGATTTAGGATCTGGGCTTCAAGATCAGGACTTCAGGCTTCGAGCTATAGGATTGCAGCTTCAGGCTTTGGGATTTGAGATTTAGGATTTGAGCTTCTGACTTCGGGATTGGGGCTCGGGATTCGAGCTTCAGGATTATGGCTTTGGGTTTTTGGCTTGGGGCTTAAGGCATCGAGCTTAGGGCTTCGTGCTTTGTGTTTAGGGCTACTAGCTTCGGGCTTTCGAATTCGAGCTTAGGGGTTCAGGGTTAAGGTTTTGGGCCTTGGGCTTGGGCTATGGTCTTGGGGTTTGGAGCTTTGGGATTGGGGCTTCATCCTTCTGTCTTTGACGTTCAAGCTTCAGCCTTTGATTGTCAGTCTATGGGCATGGACTAAAGCCTGAAGGCACAATCCCAAGGCTTGGTGCTTCCGGCTTTAGGATTTGTGCTTCAGGCTATGGTCTTTAGGCTTCGAGCATAGCGCTTTGGGAGTGGGGCTTTGGGATTGGTGCTTGGGGCATTAGGCTAGGGGCTTTGGGATTGTGCCTTCAGGCTTTAGTCTTGCGGCATTTGGCTTCAGGCTTCGGGCTTTCGACTTGTAGCTTTTAGCTTTGGGTTTGGGGCTTGGGGCTTCGGACTTCAAGTAGGGCTTAGGGATTAGGGCTTCAGGCTTCGGATTGGCCCTTCAGAATTTAGGCTTCGGGATTCACGCTTTAGAATTTGGCTTAGGGCTTCGGGCTTTAAGGTTGGGGCTCAAGCTTTTGGCTTGGGTCTTTAGGCTACGGGCTTGGGTCTTTGGGCTTTTAGCTTTGGACTTTGGGATTCGGGTTACGATTTTCAGGCTACAATCTTGGGGCTTTGAGCTTGTGGCTTCATAGTTTGGGTTTGAATTGCATTCCCAAGCCCCAAGCACCAAGCCCCAAGGCCGAAGCACAAATCCTAAAGCACAGTTTGGGGATTGGGCTTGAGGCTTGAGGCTTTTAGCTTTGGGCTTAATGCTTGGAGCTTGAAGCTTCAGGCTTTGGGATTCGGGTTTTGGTCTCGAGGATTCTCACTTAAACCTTCCGGCTTGCAATTTGGAGCTTCGGGCATGTGGCTTTAGGATTAGGGCTTGGGGCATAGGATTCAGGCTTGGAAATGCAGGCTTCGGGCTTCGGGATCTGGTTTCAGGCTTAGTGCTTCAAGCTTCGGGTTTCAAGTTATGGGCTTAGGGCTTGGAGCTTGGGGATTTAGGCTTGGGGATTTAGGCTTGTAGTTTTAAGCTTCGGGCTTTAAGCTTTGGGCTTTGGGCTTTAAGCTTTGGGCTTTGGGTTCTAGGCTTTGGGCTTAAGGCTTTGAGTTTTGGGTTTCAAGCTATGGGCTTGGGGCTTCGGGTTTCGGGCTATGGGCCGATTTGGGTTTGGGCTTAGGGCTTCTGCATCTGGCTTGGAGCTTCATGCTTTGTGCTTTGGGCTACTGGCTTCAGCCTTTAGGCTTTGGGCTTGGGGCTACAATATTGGGGCTTGGGGCGTCGGGCTTCGACTGTCTGGCTATGGGAATGAGGCATGGGCTTCGGGCTATGGGCGTTAGGCTTTTAGCTTTAGGCTAAATGCTTGGAGCTTGAAGCTTCAGGCTTTAGGATTCGGGTTTTGGTCTCGAGGATTCTCGATTAAACCTTCTGGCTTGCAATTTGGAGCTTCGCCCATGTGGCTTTAGGATTAGGGCTTGGGGCATAGGATTCTGGCTTGGAGCTACAGGCTTCGGGCTTCGGGCTTTGGGATTCGAGATCTGGTTTCAGGCTTAGTGCTTCAAGCTTCGGGTTTCAAGTTATGGGCTTAGGGCTTGGGGCTTGGGGATTTAGGCTTGTAGTTTTAAGCTTCAGGCTTTAAGCTTTGGGCTTTGGGTTCTAGGCTTTGGGCTTAGGGCTTTGAGTTTTGGATTTCAAGCTATGGGCTTGGGGCTTCGGGTTTCGGGCTACGGGTCGATTCAGGCTTGGGCCTAGGGCTTCGGCATCTGGCTTGGAGCTTCATGCTTCGTGCTTTGGGCTACTGGCTTCAGCCTTTGGGTTTTGGGCTTGGGGATACGATATTAGGGCTTGGGGCGTCGGGCTTCGACTGTTTGGCTATGGGAATGGGGCATGGGGCTTTGGGCTATGGGAATGGGGCATGGGGCTTCGGGCTATGGGCTTTTGGCTTCGAGCATTGGGCTTAGGGCCTTGGACATGCAGCTTTGGGCATATGGCTTGGGGATTGGTGCTTGAGTCTTTGGGGTTGGGGGTTGTGGGTTGGGGATTAGAACTTCAGACTTCGGGGTTGTGGTATGAGGCTTCCAACTTCGGGCTTCGGGCTTGTAACTTTGGGTTTAGGGATTGAGGCTTGTGCCTTGGAGCTTGGGCTTTGGGCTTCGAGCTTGGCACTTTAGAATTCAGGCTTCAGAATTCAGGTTTTGGGCTTTGGTCTTGGTGCTTGGGGCATGGGGCTTCGAGCTTCGGGATTCCAGTTGCAGGCTTCAGGCGACGAGCGTGGGGCTTTAGGCTTAGGGAATAAAGATTTAGGCTTCTAGATTGAGACATTGACCATGGGGCTTCGCGTTACGGGATTTAAAATTTATGTTTTGTGTTGAGGCTGGTGGCTTTGGGCTATAAGCTTCGGGCGTATGACAGGGATTCAGACTTAGGGTCTCGGACTTCGGGTTTCAAGCTTCGAGATTCGAGTTTTGGCTTTAGGCTTCAGGGTATCGGCTCTAGGCCTCGGGCTAGGGGCTTGGGCCTTAGGGCTTGGGGATTCCAGCTTTGATCTTTAGGTTTCATGCTTCCGCCTTCACACTTTAGCCTTTGGGCTTCGGGCATCATGCATGGGGCTTGGGGCTTTGAGCTTCGGACTTGGGGATTCGGGCTTCGGGTTTCAAGTTTGAGGCTCGGCGCTTTGGGCTTTGGGATTCAGCCTTAGGGCTTTGAGATTGAGATTCTGGACTTGGGCATTGAGCTTAGAGATTTAGGCTTTGGGCTTTGAGCTGTAGGCTTGAGGCTTTGGGCTTTGGACTTGGGAATTCGAGTTTCAGTTTTTAGGCTTAGGACTTTGGGCATTGGACTTTGGACTCAGAATTGTGGGCTTTTGGCTTTGGGCTTCTAGCTTTGGCATTTGGGACTCAAGATTCGGGTTTTGGGCTTAGTGGTTTGAGCTTCGTCATTGAGCTATGGGGTGGGGAATTGGGGCTTCATGTTTCAAGCTTGTAGTTTTGGACTTCAGGATTCTGGCCTTTAGCTTCAGGTTTTGTGTTTTGGGCATCGGGCATCGGGCTTCGGGCTACGGGCTTATGGCTTCAGGCTTCGTGGTTGGGCCTTTGTGTTTGGAGCTTGGAGCTTAGAGCGTTGGTGCTTGGGGCTTCGTGTTTTGTGCTTCGAGCTACCAGCTTCAAGTTTTAGGCTTCGAGATTCGAGCTTAGGGCTTCAGGCCTTGGGCTCATGTCTTCGAGATTAAGGCTTAGTGATTCGTGCTTTAGGCTTCGAACTTTGGCCTTCGGCATTAAGACTTCAGCTTTTGGCCGTCTGGTTGTGGGGCATGGGGATTCGAGCTTTGGGATTTGTGCTCAATCTATGGCTTTAGGCTTCGAATTTTGGGCTTGGGGCTTGGGGCTTGGGGTTTCGACCATGGAGCTTGGGAATTTGTGCTTAGGGCCATGGGCTTGGTGGTTGGAGATTAGGGCTTTGAGCTTCGGGCTTGCGGCATCAAGCTTCAGGCTTTGGGCTTCGGGCCTAGGGCTTGGGGCTTTCGGCTTGGGCCTTCTAGTTTGGGGCTTGGGGCTTGGGGCTTGGGGCTTGAGACTTGGGGCTTGGGGCATGGGGCTTGAGACTTGGGGCTTGGGGCTTGGGGCTTGGGACTTCAGGCTAAGGGCATGGCGCTTCAGGATTCGAATTTTGGGCTTGGGGCTTCGGATTTTGGGATTCGAGCTTCAGGCTTTGGGCTTTGGACTTCGGGTTACAGGCTTTGGGCTTGAGTCTTGGGGCTTGAGGCTTCTAGCATTGGGCTTGGGGTTTTGAGCTACAGGCTTTGGGCGATGGGGTTGGGGGATTTGGGCTTAGGGCTTCTAGGTTGGGGCTTCGAAAATGGGGCTTCAGGCTTCAAGTTTCATGCTTTGAGCTTTAGGCTTTGAGTTCTTGATTGGGGTTTAGTGCTTGGGCTTTAGGCTCAGGGCCTCAGGCTTTGAGTTTTGAGCTTCGGGCTTTAGGCCTCGGGATACAGGCTTGGGTCTTCTGGCTTGAGGCTTCAGACTTTAGTCTTTGGGCTTTGAACTTCAAGCTTTAGCTTTCTTTTTAGCCTTCGGGCTTTGTGCATCAAGCACAGGGCTTGGGGCTTTGGGCTTCGGGTTTCGAGTTTCGGGCTTATGTCTTTGGGCTTAGGGTTTGGGGCTTGGAAATCGGGGGTGCGGACTTGGGGCTTCAAGTTGGAGCTTAAAGCCTTCAGGCTTCATGCTTCGTGCGTTGAGATTCATGCTTTGGGCTACGATCTTCCAGCTTTAGGTTTTGGGCTATGGGATTTGACTTTAGGCTTGGGGCTCCAGGCTTCGGTTTATTAGGGCTCCGGGTTTCGGGCTTCAGGCTATGGGCTTCTAGTTTCGGATATGGGCTACTGGCTTGGGGTTTGGGGTTTCGGGCTTCAAGTTTTGAGCTTCAGGCTTGAAGCTTGGCCCTTTGGATTTTGGGCTTCGGGCATGGGGTTTGGGGATTGGGGTTTCGGGCATTAGGTTACGGGCTTCTGGTATGAAGTTACAGTCTTGGCGGTTAGGGCTTCGAGCTTCAAGCTTTTGTCTTTAGGCTTGGTTCTTGGTGCTTCGGGCTTTGGGGATTCGGTTATGGGCTTCGAGCTATGGACTATGGGATATGTGTTACGGGCTTCGAGCTTTGGGCTTGTGGTTTTGGGCTTTGGTCTTGGGGATTGGGGCTTTGGGCTTGGGCTTTGGGATTCGGTCTTCAAGCTTGGGGTATTGGGCTTCGGGCTTCTTGCTATAGGCTTCGAGTTTAGGGATTAAGGCACTGGGCTTCGAGCTTCGGGTTTGGGGATTTGGGATTTCATCTTTGGGCTTCGGGCTACCGACATGGGGCTTTGGGCTTTTTCCATCGGGCTTCGGTTTTCTAATTTGAGCTTGGGTCTTCAGGTTTGCAGCTTCATGATTTGAGCTTTGGGCTTTGAGCTTTGGCGTTTGGGCATCGGGTTTTAGGCTTGGGGCTTGGAACTTCTGGCTTTGTGCTTCGGGCTTTGGTCTTGGGGTTTCGGGCTTTGGGCGTCAAGCTTTGGTTTTCGGGCTACGGGCTTTGAACTTTGGGCTTTGGCCTTCAAGTTTGGGGCTTGGGGCTTCACGAGTCGGGCTTGGGGATTTGGGCTTAGTGCTTCGAGCTTTTAGGTTCATGCTTTGTGGTTTAGGCCTCAGGCTACGAGCTTTGGGTTTCGAGGTTTGGGCTTAGGATTTCGGGCTTTGGGCTTCTAGTTTCGAGATTTGGGCTTTGAGCAACTGACTTTAGGTTTCTGGCTTTGGGCCATGAGCTTTGGGCTTGGGGAATGAGGTTTCAAGCTATGGCCTTCAGGCTTGGGGTTAAGGAGATCATTTGGTTCTCAGGCAAGCTCCTTCCCACTAGTTAGGAGAACACCACACTTAAAATAAGCCTGGGCCTTGACGAGTCCCTACATGACTATATGGATCGATTCTCTAAGATGAATGCCGAAACAAAAGATACAACAAACAACAGATCGACTATGATCTTCGTTCACAATATACTGTCGGGCGAGTTGTATGACTCTTTTGTGGATGACATGCCAAAGATACTCATGGAGGCAAAAGCCCGAGCCAAAAAATGGATCCACCACGAAGATGTCGGTGTACGTCATTGAGGAGATATTCTCAATCCTCAAAGATAAAGGAGTCATCCAAGGCCATAGTGAATGCCAACCACCTCAACCCGGCGAAAACTCTACGAAGTATTGTAAGTTTTACCAGTGCTACGGCCACCTTCTGCATGAGTGTCGCTCTTTTCGGGCACTCATCAACGAATACATAGAGAAGGGCTTCCTCGCCGGCTACAGGAAGATTGAGGAGCTACCATCAAAGATAGCACAAGAGCTCTTTCCCCAAGACGAACAGCCGGCGGCCTCCCCATCGACCCCAACAACTTTGAAGACTAGCAGGAAGAAGACTGTGTTGTCTATTTTCTGCTATGACTACAACCTCTTGACTCGAAGGCGCCCAGAGGTATGCACCGTAGAAACCCCCTTGTTTTTACCTAACATCGCCTTCACCGCAGGTGACCTTCCTTAAGGGGGCGGCAACCGCGGCGACCACATTGTCATCATTGCCGAGATCGAAGGGTGCGATGTCCACCGAACCCTGGTCGACATCGAGAGTTCAATTGACATCCTCTACCTGCGCGCTTTTGGCGAGATGGGCGTCGGCAGCTGCAGACCACTTCCTCCCTCTATGACAGTATCCAGCTTCTCTGGCGACGTCTACTGGCCCGAAGGCTATGCCAATTGCGCATCACCCTTGAAGACGGCCCTAGAAAGGAGATAAAGCAAATCGATTTCATCATCATTGATGCTCCCTCTGAGTACATCGGGATTCTGGGGCGACCTGCAATAGTGACATTCTGCATGGTCCCATCTACTTATCACCTTTGTGTCAAGTTACCTATGCCGTTCGACATCGCCACCATCAGAGGGACAAAGTCAGTGCCAGGAAATGCTTTGAGATAAATGCTTACCTCCACATATATGGAGCACTTGGACCCTAGGGATCACCCCCTACCCGCTGTCGAACAAAGTGACCATGTAACCATCGCTGAAGAAAAGTCTGCACTAATTTTAATGATTTTCCTGAAAATAAAAAGCCTGGCAGCCCTATTTTCTGAGTTCTTTGATGTATTTGCCTGAGGACCTGGTGATATGCCTGGGGACCTAGTGATATGCCTGGGATAGAAAGAACAGTAGCCGAACATCGACTAAGCCTTAAAACCAGTGTAACTCCCGTCAAATAGAAGAAAAGAAACTTTGGTGGCGAGAAATAGTGGGCGATTAGAGACGAGGTCGAAAAACTCCTCACCATCGTTTTCATCTGGGAGATCGCGTACCCCTTATGGCTCACAAACGTCATCGTTGTGAAGAAAAGGGCAGGAAAATGGCAGATGTGTGTCGATTTTACAGATCTGAACAAGGCCTGCCCCAAAGACTTCTACCCCTTGCCGAAGATAGATAGACTCGTCGACCCTTTGGCAAGATACTTGGTAATGAGCTTCATTGATGTCTTCTCAGGCTGTCACCAGATCCGAATGGCAGAGGAAGATGAAAAGCACACTTAATTCGTCATTGATCAGAGGACGTTTTGCTACAAGGTCATGTCTTTCGGTTTGAAAAATGCAAGCGCAATATACCAACGAATGGTCGATACCGTCTTCAAAAATTAGAAATGCCGAAATGTGGAGGCCTATGTGGACAATATTCTGATAAAAAGCAGGAACATGGAACAACATTTTAGCGACCTCTGCGAAACGCTGGACACCTGTCGTGCTTACAACATCAGGCTGAACCCACTAAAAAGCATTTTCGGTACGGCATATAGCAAATTCCTGGGCCATATGGTTTCGATCAAGGGAATCGAGGCAAATCCTGAAAAGATACAGGCTATCCTGGATATGGAACCGCCTCGAACAATCAAAGCATGCAAAAACTAAACGGGAGGGTCACTGCCTTCGGCAGGTTCATATCCAGGTCTGGCAAGCGATGCCTCTCTTTCTTCAAGATCCTTCGGGGAGAGTACCCAGCTTGGCACGACAATTGCCGACAAGCTTTTGAGTCACTAAAAAGGTATCTGCTATCGCCGTCGCTCTTGTCGGCCTCACTTCCAGGTGAAGACTTCTTCCTCTATCTCGGTGCCACTGACAGCTCGGTGTCAGCAGTACTCGTCCCCGAAGAGGTAGGAAAGCAATGCCCCATCCACTACATCAGCCACATCCTTCACAGCGCTGAGCTAAGGTACCCCCCTCTCAAAAAGCTATTTTTTGCACTAATAGTTGCTGCCCGCAAGTTGTGCCATTATTTCCAAGCCACTCTATCAAGGTGGTGACAGACTAGCCTCTCCGAAGAATAGTCCACTTGTCTGAGGTCTCCGGAAGATTGCAGAAGTGAGCACATGGAATCGTATTTTTCTTGACTTCTGGAGTCGAATCCCCCAGGGACTGGTAAGGACGATGCCAATCCCTTGGATGTGTTTGCCAGAGGCTCTGTCAACGTGGAGGATTCAGGGTAGCTGCTTCTCAGGGAGCTCGGGCTGTTCAATAGTTGTTAGTTCGGCGACAAAGTCAGCAAGCACCTGGCTCCGAGTATGAAGCCCTTATCGCCGGGCTCAAGCTTTCCAAGGCCTCGGAGCACAGCACCTTTGCATCTACAGTGACTCAAAACTGATGGTAAGCTAGGTGAATGGGACTTACCGAACAAAAGATGATGTGCTTAAAAAATACTTACAATTGGCCAAGAATCTCCTACGATATTTTGCCCAGGCGCTCCTGTTTCACATTCTCCGCAAAATAAACTCGCTCGCGGATGAGCTGGCCAAGGAGGAAAAAGGAGACTCATGAGATATATTGGCCCCTGTATACGACAATCCAGAGGTCTTCGAGGTCGGCTCTAACTCTGAAAGCTGGATGGACAGGATCCAACACAATCTGCAGGCTGGAGAACTTCCAAATGATAGGCATCAGGTGTGACGTCCCAGTTTCCCGGACGCCTGAAAAGTAATATTCTTTCCATTTTTTTTATCTCAACTCAAATTCTTAAATATCACAGCTATAACACAAAATTACCTTCAGCTTCTCTTCTCTTGTCCCGTGATTCTTCTAGTGCCACACCTGCCACCAAAAATGACAGGAGTCTGTTAATACAGACTCAATAGATAAAACAGTATCCAAAATAACAATAATCAATTCAACAAATTCAACACTACATACAGATTGAATACAACTCATGTAGTAGAGTCAAACCAGGAATAAAATCAATCTCCATAACAACAATTTCAATATGCAAGATAGTCTTAAAAATATTATCCTTTAATATCAATAGCATAATCATCTTTACTCAATATTATTATATCTCTGGGCCTCAGGTTTCTCAACCAATCACCTCAAATGCCTCAATAATTTGGAGATCGTCACCTCCCCGTGAGTTACATCACGGGACGTCGTCACGTCAATACAGCACAAGGATCCTTTCACAATGGCTCTCATTAGCCACTTTTATGAAGTCGTCACCCCATCAGCCCCAAAAGGGCCTTGGACGTCGTCACGCCAAAATCATATTATTTAAGCTCGAGCTGGCATGTGTGATTGCTTGTGAGAAACCTGCCTTACTCATTATCGTCTTTAAATCATGAATGCAAATATCATCTCAATGCGCAATAATAACATACCATATCATCAATCTTGACAGCATAATATCAAATGTAATAAACAAATGAATTATCATAATTTATCTTATCATTGAACATACTGAATTCATCACAATATAATAATATTCTGTTTAGTGATGCAGATCTATTATTTTCATACCCTTTCACCTAGAAGCCTGACAAGAGTTCCTATCGCTTGTTATTTTAGAAGCCATGACGGGAGCCGCACCTTGCATCAATGATTCCTTTTTCGTAGGACATCACCCAGCGTACACTCCCCACCCTCATCGAAATAACATATATATATAGGAAACTCTCTGCCCTCATTGGTTCTTGGTATACAAAAATTCATTAGTACCACATTACCTCACAGACAAGCATATCACATTCATTCTCTCAAATAACAGTATACACAGCATACATGGCATAATAACATATAGACATGTCCACTAAATTTCCTTTGTAATGCAAAATCTACTTAATAGATCAAAACATTAACAACAAGCAAACAGAGGATTGATCACAAAATTCCACCAAATTAATCTGTTCTCCACAATATCATAATTTTCCCAAAATCTTGAAACAATAAATTATATTCACAACACAATATTCCTTCCACATCAATTTCAGAAAGAAACTGCTTAACTAGTCGTAAAATCCCTCATTATTTCTCCTTACGCAATTTGCTAGAAAACATAACATAAAAACACAGAATATCAACATATCAATATCAACTCTAGGGAAAGAATTATCTACCAATTAAGCTTTAAACAAAGCTTAGAAATCCCTTAACTCTCATCCATTCAGTTCTTAACTTATTTCATAAAATATAAGGATCAGCCTGCATAACCTCCTCCACTTCATCATTCATAAATTCACTTAATAGATCAAACATCAATAAAAAGCAAGACTTAAAATCCATCCATTAGTTTTCCTTGCACAATATACAGAATACTAACAAACAGAAAATATGACATAATAACATAGTTCTTAAATTCTCACAACATTCATTCATTTTGACAAATAATAATATAGCAATATTAACTTTAGGGACAGGATTACCTACCTTTAACCAAGCCTGAAAATCCCTTAGCTTTCCTGTTCTCCTCTTCCCTTTCCTCTCCTTCTTCCTCTTCTCCTCCTGGTTCCCAGCAGCAGCAGCTGCTGCTGCCGCTGGCTCAGCGAACCGCGAGCAGAGGGCGCGGGTGCGGCAGAGAGAAAATCGAGAGGGAGAGAGAGAAATTCCTTCTCTCTCCCTCGCACACGCGGCACACGGAAAAGAGCAGGCGCTGGCAGAAGGCGGTTCCAGCGGCACTGATTCTATCTGTTTAATGACATAATTGCAATTTGGTCCCTCTATTTCCTCCCTCTTATAAATAAGTCCAAAATTATTATTTTCAGGTCCAAAATCATTATTTTCAGGTCTAAAATTCTTCATTTTAAATCCAAATCAGTTTTAATTTTTAAACCTCAAATCAACTTATATTTCAATTTCTTTTGACTTCAAAATTTCAGGATATTACATCAAGCTTGCAAGCTCCGAGTGAAGACTGCCAGATAAGTTCTATCGCAAGGGCAGTTATTCAGGCGGTGCTATTCCTTTCCCTTGGCAAAATGCGCCTACGAGGAGGGTTAAAAAACTATCCTCGAACAGATCCACTCCGGCGACTGTGGGACCCATGCTGCTGGGCGAAACCTCACACTGCAGGTCCTACGCCAAAGATACTACTGGCCAAACCTTCATAGGGACGCCAAGAAATTCAGCCAGAAATGCCCCCTGTGCTAAATTTACTCAAAATTCTGAGACAACTGGCGGTGCAGTTGCAGCCCATTTCGAGCTCCTGGCCGTTTTCGATTACTTCTCCAAATGGATCGAAGCCAAAGCTATGGCACAATCGACAGGCGCGAACGTTAAGAACTTCTTCTAGACATAGTTTATATGCAGATTTAGCATCCCACTCTCCCTGGTCTGTGATAATAGGACAACATTCACAAGCCGCGTCGTCCGAAGCCTATGCTCCAAAAACGACATCAATTTGAATTTTGCATCAGTTCTCCACCCCTAGTCGAACGGGCAAGCTGAGGCAATAAATAAGAACTTCCTCAATACGTTGAAGAAGCGAATAAAAAGAGCTAGCTCGCCATGGACTGCCGAACTACCCGCAGTAATCTGGGGACTCAACTGCACCCTGACGACGGCCACGGGTCAAACGCCTTTCTCACTCATCTCCGGCGGGGAAGCACTCATGCCAGTTGAGCTCGAGATTTACTCCCCCCGCGTTGAAAATGCTAGTAGCTTCGATCCATTGGCTCTCATCGAATGGCAATGACAAAATAGTGCCGCAAGGAAGCTCGAACTCAATCTCCTCGAGGAGAACAGGGAGGCAACTATACTTCATCAAGCTGAACACAAGCGGCGGATCGAAAAGTACTACAACAAACATATTTGGAGGGGGGCCTTCCAGGAAGGCGACTTGTCCTCAAGCTAAAAAACACCGCTGGTAGGGACATGACACCAGGCACCCTCCTTCCTAAGACGTGGAGCGGCAATGATATCAGAAAGTTCTATTCATAAAGCACTTGTAACTCAGGCCTCTTAAATCCTATACTTAGCGCTTGGGCGACTGGCAGTCAAGGGCACTCCCCTTCTCGAAATCCCAGGTCACTTAAATCCTATACTTAGTGCCTAGGTGACTGGCAGTCAAGAGCACTCCCCTTCTCGAAGTCCTAGGCCTTCTAAACCCTATACTTAGTGCCTAGACGACTAGCAATCAAGAGCACTCCCATTCTCGAAGTCCTAGGCCTCTTAAATCCTATACTTAGCGCCTAGGCAACTGACAGTCAAAGGCATTCCCCTTCTCAAAGTCCCAGTCTATTTCACCCAACTTTGCTATTTTGTCACAATGAGAATACTACACAAACAAACAATTGCTCACAACAGAACCATCCAAAAAGAAACATGCAAACAGAAAACAAAACATTCCATTAATCATTTACGAAGATCTGAAATATAAAATTTTACAACTCGTCGTCCCCTCTCGAAATCTCGGAGGCAGAGTCCAATTCGATATCCACACCCGGGGTTCAGGGAACATCCTCCAATTGGTCCCGCGAACAAAGGAGAGAGACGGCCAGGGGCTCCTCTGCAGTCTCCTCTCTCCAAACACTTGGCCCTTCGTCCGGCACTAGGATCCCCTCCGCAACCTCCTTAGCTCTCGCCATTTCGGCTTCGATAGAAGGGATGGCCACCTTCAGGTTCGGAAAAAAGGCGAACATCCGCTCTAACCTCTTCGCTGACATCTTGAAGTACGGGCACTGGTATGAACGACTTCTCAAATGGATGCATTCATCTATGTCCAGCCCTTCGAGATCTTTGCAACTCACTATGCCCCAGTCGAGGAGAGCCGAACCCAACATATTCACCAAACTCTCGAGTGCCTCCTTGACAAGCGCCTTAAGCTCAAGTGAACGCTGAAATTCGGCGACCCCTTTCTGACGAGCCTCCTCACAGCTCTAGTCGAGCGCATCCTCTAAAAGCCACTAGAGCTCGGCCTCCTGACGGCTGGACTCCTCTAGGCCCCCCGTGGCTGAACGGAGACGCTTTTCGGCTAGGCGACGTTGATGCTCTGACTCTAGGAACCTAAGTTCCCACTCTTTTATTTTCCTTGCTCCATGGCCTCCTTGGTCAATGTCTCTTGCGTCTCCTGGAGCTGCAAAATGCGTGTTAGGGAAAATTGAAACCCAGAAATCGTAGTTGGGTCTTACCACACTTAGCAAATCGGCAACCTTGGAGCCAAGTCTGGTCACTGAATTGGGCCGCCCTTCGGGACGCCTTGTAGGGGCTCATCCCGAAGAGAACCCCAGACTCTTCAGCGCTCTAGTCGCCTGATGTTGTCGCCACCCTAGCACTGGAATCTGCTGAGCCTTCGCATCCCTTGCGCTGCTCCACAGGTTCCACGGGTTCGTCATTGACCTGGACGTCATCAATGTAGGCCAGGTCCGGCTCACCCTTTTAAGAGACGACGATCGCTGCCGAAGAGACCTCCTCTGCAGGTACTCCTAATGCCACCCGTCTCCTCTTCGCAGGCAGCCGAGAAGGTCCTACCCGGTCATGGGGAACCCTCTTGCTCTCGATCTGCCGGAGACAAAACCAAGCCAATTTGAGCTCTAGCCGACCTGCAAGACATATAACATGAATACAGAGTCAAAATCGAAAAAGGGGAAGCCCTGATGCCTTACCCGTATAAACCTGCACGTCGTCTTCCAACTCTCACAGGTAGTCCTCCTCTTTGTGGACACGCTTTCGGATTTCGTCCACCGCTCGAAAACACAGATCTTCGAAATCGACTCCATCCCCCACAAACCTCGTCTTGCCAACTCTCCGGGGCACAACAAAGCTCACACCCTGGGCTCGGTGAAAAAGAACTTCTTGTACCTATCTGCAAACCCAGTGTCTCTTACCTTGAACACCTGGCAATACTTACCCTTCAAGACGAAGCACCCATGCAGATGGGGGATCGCCTCCCACCGAAAGACCGCCTTGAAGATTTCGATGTCCCAAGGGATCAGTTGCCACTACAGCTCCTTGATAAGGCAAGTAGATCATGATGATCGCGTTCAGGGGAAGCTGCATCGGGATAATGATGAAGTGGTTGAAAATATTCACGGACTCCAGCTGGAATGGGAGGAACAGCTCCTCGAGGAGATGATGGAGGCAGACTGCAATCTTCCTTTTCGGCATGGTCTTAAACGTTGCTTCTACCGAAGGGAACACCAACGCTACCTTCGGGTTCCTCCCCTAGACCTGCTGTACCTCCGTATCAAAAGTATGCAGAGGAAGAGAGCACCGTCCCCTGCGAATGGCACAGTAATCATCCCACATTTCTTTCGCCCGACTCAGTGATTTCTTGGCCATTGCGAGTCTAAGGAAATGACGGGGGTAGGGACCCATTGCTGGACAAATGGCCATTTTATAGTCTGTAACTCGACGGTTCACTCCCTGATGGCGAAATCTGACCGTCTAACCCTATCAACCTAGGAGCCTAGATTGCTGGGCACGCACACCTTCTCGACTCTCCGAACGGTCACATCACGAATTTCAAACTTATACAAAGAGAGGTAGGGGCGTTTCATTACCCATTTTACAAATTTGCTATTCAAAAAAAAAAAAAAGAAAAAGGAAGAAAAAAAAGAGAGAAGAAGAAGAGAAGCAAAAATCCTAGGGAGAAAGCCCGAACTCCAATACCGAAAGGACACCTCGAACGGTTCGAGCAAAGTCCATTCGGCGGCGGTTGTCCTCCACTAATTCCTTGATCCTGGCCCCCAAAGCGACTTTCTCTTCCTTCACCTCTTCGATCTCGAGCGCCGCCACCTCCAAATCGCCCTCATACCTGGTGCACTTTGACTCCAGGTCAGCGATCGCCTTCTCCGCCTCCTAACCTTCTGCTAAAGCATCGCCGTCTGATGCGTACTCGCAACCCGCTTTTCGATTTGGTCAAGATGCCGACAGACAATGTGTGCAAAGGTCTGTCCTTCAAGCTTCCGGAGTCGGACCCCATTTGGGCTACCCTCGACGACGCCTCCCGACCAGCTGAAGGCGCCAGAGGGGGTGAGACCGAGGCTGACGAACCACGATCCCACACCAGCAAACCAACAACCTCCACGGCTAGACGAGCCAGAGGCTGGGTCACCGCGACATTTCCTGCCGGTTGCATTTCGTAGTCCACCAAGGTGATGGTGTTCTGCACTGGTGAGATCCTGCGGACCCCAATGTTGAGAGATCTTGGCATAGAGCGGACAACCCCCCCGCGAGCTACCAGCATCCGCGGCGGATCCCTTGAGTTAGAAAGATGGATCCGAGGCCTTTTCGGGGGCCCCTCTCGAACAGAAGGCCGCCTCGTGCTCGCCTGCTCTGCCTAGGCCGGCAGGCGAAAGTTCGTCCTACACGCACTTGCCTACGTTGTCAAATAGTGACATCGTTGCATCGGCCTTTTTTCGAGGTCAACAACGGCCCTTAGCGCCGATCCACAAGTATTTATAGAGTCAGCGAACCTACGTGGCAGCTGTCAGGCACGATGCACATCACAACTACCAGAAAGACACGTTACATCTGGACCCACGCCGCCGTATCTGGAGCGTACACATGGAGGCTTACGTGACATTGGTGTCACAGGTACTCAGCGACGAACAGAGGAGATCCCAAGGTGAAACGCTGTTGTCGAAGAGGCTATGCCGAAGAGAGCACAACAAACTACCAGCACACAACGTGAGGTACAGGGCTCCATGCCGCTTTTAAGAGATATGACCCCCCTCCTCCTAAATAGTACTATCCGTACAGCCGAGGCCATGATGCATCAATCTAGCAGACATTATTGGCCTGAGACCAGAGATGAAGCTCATTTCCTTGAAATGACTCCAAAAATTAAATTAGAGTATAAAACCTCATTATAACAAGAAAAGGGACTTTCTTTCTCTTTGAATTCTCTACTTAAACTTTTCTCTACTCAACCTTTTCCTCACTTCATCATTATTATCTTGAAAAAAAATATACATTAGTGAAAATCTTTGAAGCCGCCTAAACAACGCCGTGACTTTCCCGCTTAGTCGATTTTGGATGTAAAAAATCCTTCTTTCGATCTTCTGGTTGACTTCTAGTCACAACATATACATATTCATATTTTAAGATTAAATGAAAAATAACAACTTTAGGGAAATCGTTTTTGGGGAGGAATTACAATCCATGTTCTCCCTTTTCTCAAGTCAATAACCTAATAATAGTAATACAAAGAAATTATTACATTGAATCACCCGAACATTCGGGTGACCTATCAGGTCTCAGCACGTATGCATTGCATGGAGCCCACTGCATATGTGATGGGTTGTGATTAGCCATCCAAACCTTCAAATAGCCGAACATAATAAAATTTCGATAATACAACATATGAAAGTAGCATATATCCATCTGCATTTGTTAGTTTAAAATCCACCTCATTGAACTGTAAGTTTTTTTTTTTTTTTTTATTGTTTCCAAAAAATTGGGTCATCAGATTTTATCTATTATGAACATTTACACCAAATTCAGTATAATAAATACTCCCATATGGCACACATGAATGACCACCAATAGATACATCTACCTGATTTCATTAACATAAATTATTTGATTGTCTGAAATCTCTATATATATATATATATATATATGTGTGTGTGTGTATGTATAAGCTTGAAAAGAATAATAGGCTTTAAACCAGGAGGATTGTTCCATGCATAAGGCTGTTCTTTCCCAGATGCTTCAGGAGTTTCATGCAGAGGAAATCATTGAGACATCTGATTCACATTATCAAGATCAGCATTGCACTCCGGTAAAAGCCAAGAGAAGAAACCCATGCTCGTCTGGTTGTTTAATCTTTTGGCGCAGTATTCAAGCAGTATGCTCCATAGATCTCCTACTGTCCATCCATGAGATATGATCCATTGTGTCACCTGAAAGAAAAGAACCAAATTGAACCAAGCAGTGGTCAGTTCATGTTTATGTTTAGGCTTTGTTCATATTTGTTTCACGAACGAGTTCTCAAATTTATTCTTGAACAGGCTCATTCATTCGAGTTCCCAAACTATAAACAAATAGCTATTAAGTACATTAATGTCCATGCTATTTCAGGATTCATGAACTTTTTTTAGATTAATAAATAAGATATATTCAAAGCCACAAATGGAGCTCTAATCAAACCTCGTATCGAGCATTCTAATCGAGTATGTTCATGAATATCATATGAACAATTTAAGAACATTGATGAACCTAGCATTAGTGTGTTTGAACTTGTTTATTACTATTTGAGCTTGTTCGTTAAGCTTGACGAAATGAACATGAACAAGCTCTTATCGAACTGAGTATCGAGCTTCACTGAATGATCAGCTCATTTATAGCTCGCTCTAAATGAGGTTAAGCCTTCATTCTATAGTGTCTGAAACAAGAACAAATATATTTGTGTTAGTTATATACTTATATATGTCATGAAAGCACATTGTACACGGTTAGCATTGTGAATATTATGTTTTCAATATGATATTGTGGATTCCATGGAGGCAGTGAAGATAGTGGGGCAAAGGCTGAACCAAGAGCATGAACCAACCAACGAGAGAGCAGCACCTAGTCCAAGTCAATAACTGGACCAGTTGATGAGCGGTACAGCTGATTCTTTTGCTTTATTTCATACATATAAAATCAATTTTCTATCACACATAGTAGCATATTTCGTGTATCAACAGTAGGCGATTTTTCTTGAGAAAGGGGAACTTCCATTCCTATTGATTTTTGTTCTACTCTTCAGTAGGGCATGTATCGACATATTTCGGCATACTATGTAAAAACATATAAACAAACACGCATATATATACTCTTGCCAATTCAATTAGTGTAATAGTATGTAAATATACAAGTTTAGTTTATGGTTTATGTAAATTTCACATAAGCGAACAATCACATCTCTAACATACTAAGTTTAGAAGCAACTCAACAATATAACACAACTGACATGGTGGATTAACCAGAATTATGTTGAGGCATTTCATGTGTACAATGTAAAATCAGGATGTTTAATAAATAAATAAACAGCTATGACAAGTTTACTATAGCATATATATTATTATATAGATAAATTGAATGGATGTAAACAAAAGTATTTAAATGATGAAAATAATGTCAATCATAGAGTATTAGCAGAAAATGATCTGAGGTCTCCCTAGAAAATCAATTTGCAAGGCTGGTTTTGGGCCACAACCACATTCAAGCTACTTACGATCATTGTTAGCCAAGTGGGGACTACAAAATGAAGGCTCTACATTGGCCTTTTATTTTACTTAATTGCCTACTCAAACTTTAGTTGTCTACTTTAAACTCGATCATAAACAGAAAATAAAGGTACATGTTTATATGATGAATTGATATTGGTTGCTTTAAAGACAGGTTTGAAAATCAGAATTCAAATAAGAGAAGTCCAAAGTTAAAGATGTACGCCTCTAACAATTAATCACAAAATATACGTTAGATATAACAGAAGCAATTGTAGCAAGATATAAACGTAGCATAAGAATCACCCAAGTAGCATGCCGAAAAGTTAGAGATGGCCAGTCGTTTTGTTCCCCTTAAGCATGATTAGAAAATTTTAGTAATAGTTTTAACAAGTTTTATGAAATATAAATAACAACAAAGACTTGATCCTATGCCCTATCTTTATTTCAGTTACAATGACTTGCCTTCTCCAGTCAGCTCTATGTATAGCAATATCTATAAGCACAAGTGAGTTAAGGTTACATCTAATTTCCACATTATAGTCATTTTTAGTCTTCCCTCCCACTCTTTATGACTTGGTCCGGTAACATCTACATACAGAAGCCTCCATGTTCAGAAGCCTCTAGAGGTGAACATGGTCTTCAAGTCCTATCCTCCATGCCTGCCCTCTTTCAGATGGAATCCTTTCCAATGTAATCTACTATTATGATTGGGTCCCATCCATCATCTATATCTCAACTTTAATCTCATTAATAGTTTATCACCTTACCTTAAAATTAACTCCCATATAACACAATTGGTCAGCTAGCAATCTTATAATTTTTTTCATTTCAAATTGTAGTCATCTTCTCATTACATAAAATTCTTAATGCAATTTTTTGTTCATCATTGTACCTCCTCCCACTAACATTTGTTCAATCATTACATATTCTCTGAAGGAAATCCTCCTATATGTACTTGGGATAATGGACCCAACACTCGAAGATTTCATATAACAGAACTATTGTCCCATGTAATAAATTTAATATAATATGATTATGGTAAATATGTGATAGGCAACTAAACTTCACTGTTCTGTCCCAGGAATTTGAACAAGTTTTAACAAAAACTATTATATAAGTAAACAATACTAAACATCCCAGGCATCTTCCTTGTTTTCTCTTGAGGGGTTGAAACTGAAAGAGCTAAAAAATGGATGGTATGAGGATCATGCTGAGCAGAAGATAGCATTTCGCAGACCAGGAAAATGATGAAAATGGCTAATTTTTCAAAGGGAGGGATGAAATAAATCATATACCAAAATAAATCCTTCAAGTGCATAGCGAGTATAAATTTGTAAAAATATGGAGAAGGAAGTCGAGTTATTTAAAAAATTTCCTTGCATAGTTGCATATTAAGTTCAACTAACCTAAATTCGAAAGCTTCGGTTGAAGCTTTTCTTCCAGTCACAGTTGCAAAATATCAACGCAAGCTAACATTTAAGGAGAACTATAAGCATGTGAAACTATCAATTATCTTAAAAAGTAGCCTAAAAATCAGGTAAACCTCCAAGTAATGATCACCGTCTTATGAAGCACTAAATCAAAAGAAAAAATATTGTCATAGCCGAAGAAGATACCTCCTCTAACCTCCGCAAGGTTGTTACTCCAAAGGTATAGTAATGTATGAACGGTCGCAGTGCCTGCAATATGGATCTGAGTTAGAAAAAGGCATCTTTAATGGAGCTATAGCAATGAAAATTTTCTAAGAGCACAAATTATTATCCTTCAATAATTTTATCTAGGACTTATGAAAATACATTCCTCCACAAATTCCTTGTTAGGACAATCAAGGGAAACAAATTTTCTCTTTAGGAATTCATTAGGAGTTAACACCCAAATCTTTAATATTACATATTGATCACTAAAATCATATGAAAGTTATAATATTTATTACATACATGCTACAGTTTTGTGGCATTAATTGAACATAGAATGTAATTTTCATATAATTTTAGTGGTCAATATGTAATATTAAATATTTGAGTATCAAATATGTAAAATAACTAGATTATAGTGGCATGTAGTTATCCCTTTAAAATAATACACTATGCATAACAAAAATTCTTCCCAGACTTGAACGAGTAAATAATTTGCATAAGAGTGCCAGGTAGAATGATGATGCTGAAAGATCAAGCTATATTTTATGCAAGATCATAACCTGAGATGCAGCAAGCCACTGAAGTATGCTCTTAATCTCAGGATCTCCACCAAAAGCACCACAGCCCCAGTTTCCAGTAGCAATTCCTATATTTTCTATACATGAAAAAGAACCAGTATGTCCAACCAACTTAAATTTATCTTCTCTTGGAACTCCAGCAGAAGAAGAAATAAGTGTGTCCCCAACTTGTGAGGAAGTATCGTCTGAAGCCTGTTTATAAGTACAAGAATTGATCACCCAAAAGCTAGAGTATCATGTTAAGCTACACCTAAGTATGGAATAGCTAATAGATGATAATGGAATAACACGATAACTCTAGGTCCAAAGCTATTATGCATCCTTCCAACGCCATGACACATGGCTTGGTCCTAAACTAGTTAGTGTCACCTGAATGAATTCTCTTATGATCATACCTATTTAGCTCCATTTAACAACGTTCTACATAAGCACAAATGAGTTTAGATCATGCCTATGGTCAACTCATGGCAATTTTAATAATAATAAAACACATTGACTAATCTATTAACCTTCCTATATAGCATATATTATGCTTATGTTAAAAGTTTATCCAAACTAAAGGTTTCAAGTCAATGCTCGCTTGGTTATTAAAGTTCGAAGAAAAATGCTTAAAGCCAACACAAGTGAAGAGTTGAATCAAGCACCAAAAACTAAAAATCGAATCAAGAAGCTCAACTCAAGTTAAATAAGAACTTTTATTATCTGCAAGCTAACACTAACTTTTATTTATAGCAAACAAACATATATATTTTTTTTATAGTAACATTTTATACTTGTACTCTTTATTGACTCTTGTGCATTATCTTTGTTCATAAGCAAGAAGACATCTGTACTCAAACAGCTACCCCAAATCTTAGGGATATTTTGCTACTAGATACCAATAGTCAATTCCATACAGCACAGCTTTCCGGATAGGTGCCTTACAAAATTTTTCCTTAAACATGAATCATACAACGGCGTAGAACTCTTACAATCTCCATTCAACCATTCTGCCAAGGTTTTGTGGTTAACATCCTCTTCGATGTTTTTTTATTTAATCACATCCTCTTCTATGTTCATATTATTGTGAATAATGAACCTAAGATAATTGAAGTTTTAGCATGATTAGACTATTGCCACAACTAATCATACAATATCCCACCTCTTTCATTAGTGAGTCATGTTGGGAAATTCCTCCTTATGAGGGGGAAGACAAATGAAGTTGAGAAAACTCGTTGAAAAATTTTCAAAAAAATGTCCCTCAAAGAAAGTTATTTGAGGAAGACATCTGTCATCCACAACAAGTGTTGTTGAAAAAAGGTATTCTCAACAAGGTTAGTTAACCTAAGAGAATTTTTTCGATGGCATATGAAAATTCAAAGGGATTGAAAGATGAAGAAACTTAGATGCCTCAAGAGTATTACATCAACAAAGTTCTATGTCAACATGAATAAATCCAAGTTGATCGCCACTCTTTTAGGAAAAAAAAATTCGAGTATCAACTAGCCATACCCCTAAAAATGAAGAGGAGGGGGTGATGTCAAAAAATTCACTACTTGTAGGCAGTAGGAAGTTCATGAACACTATGGCATGTACAAGGCCCATCATACTTCATGTCGTTAGAGGTATTAGCATGTTCCTTTCCAATTAGAGGAAGAGCATTGGACAATAGTTTGATAAAGCTGCAATAATTCTAAGACAAGCAAGGCAATACTTATCTGAAAGCTTCACCGAATTGATTAGCTTCAATATCTCTGCAGAATTACAGAATATATATGGAAAATATGGTGAGGAGAAAGGAAGAGAAAGGGGGCGAGATGAGGGAAGGAGGAAGAAGAAAGGGAATAAAGGTTCACAACGCTTGCCTCCTCCGATAGAAGAGAACTCTATTTATACTAATATAACAAGTCAACCGGTTCACAAGCCAGCAGGTCGTAGCCGGTTCAGAACTTGGTTTAGTTGTTTATTATGGTGCATGTATACCTATTAAGTGTTCTATCATTTACCCCTCCCTTGAAGATCCTTGTGCTTAAGGATTAACATGAAAGGATGGATATTGATTGCGAATGAACTGCAAGTCTTCCCAGGTTGCATCATCTGGGCTGGATCCACTCTACTGAATTAATATTTGCTCCAGGAAACACCTCTTCCTCAGTATTGTTCATCAATTCAGAATTGCTGCTAGTTCGGCCTTCACTTGACCCAGGGTGATGATGTCAGGTGGGAGTTTCTCTTCTACAGGGGTACTTCCCAAGCATTTTTTTAGTAGGGATACCTAAAACACGGGATGGATTTTAGTGTACTGTGGAAGTTTGAGTTTATAGGCCAACAATCCGATTCTGGCGATGACTTCAAAGGGTTCAAAATACCTTGGAGAAAGCTTTTGTGAGATGCATTGAATCTTGTCTATAGGGTTGTAGTTTGACATATACAAAATCACCCAATTGAAACTCCTTTTCCTTCCTGTGTCTATCCTTGAAACTCCCTTTCCTTCCTGTGTCTATCTGCTTGTATCTTCATTTTGTTCATGGCTTTGGATAAATGGTGTTTAAGTTACTTGATAAAATTTTCTCTGTTCTGTAAAATTTTATCAACAGTATCAACTGAAGAACTGCCAGCCAAATAAGGGGTATGGATGGGTGGTTTTTGTTCGTATAACACTTCATAAGGGGAGCATTTAAGTGATGAATGAAAGTTAGTGTTATACTACCATTCACTAAGAGGTGACCATTTAACCCATTCCCATGGTCTTTCGCCTGTCATACACCTCAAGTATATCTCCAAGCATCTATTCACCACTTCGGTCTGACCATCTGTTTGTGGATGGTAAGCTGTTGATACATTATCCAAACAAGATTGGGTTACTATGATTGCTGAGTAAGGATGAGCTAATGCAATAAAATGAGCATATTTACTTAGCCTATCAACCACTACAAGTATAGTATCCCTGCCATAGGATTTTGGTAATCCTTCTATGAAATCAAGAGAAACATCTGTCCATACCATTTTTGGTATTGGCAAAGGCTGAAACAACCCAGGTTTTGCTGATGTTTCATATTTGTTCTGTTGACAAATGCTGCACTCTTGTATAAAACTTTTGATCGCTTTGTCAGTTCCCTTCCAGTAGTATAGTGATTTCAGCCTATGCGCTGTTGGACGGAATCCGGAGTGTCCTCCCATTGGGCTTGCATGAGTAATTTGGATTAGCTTATATTTTAGCGCAGGGTTGTTTCCTATTACCAGCCTTCCTTTCCATCGAAGTTGTTCATTACTCCAGGTGTAAGGTTTGCCCAATTCAACTCCATTTTTCAATTATTTGATAATTTCTGCTAATTCAGTATCTAAGTGCCAACTGTCATGAATTTCCTTCAGTAGTTCAGTGGATATTACTTCTATTATGGCATTCAATTCAATACTTTCAAGTGAAGCTCTTCTAGATAGGGCATCTGTGGCTACATTCTCTTGCCCCTTTTTATAAAGGATCTAAAAGTCATAACCAGCCAATTTAGATAGCCACTTTGCTGAGCAGGAGTTGCAATGCATTGCTCCAGCAGAAATTTTAAGCTCTGGTGGTCGGTTTTAATTTTGAAATAGCTGCAAAGGAGATAAAATCTCCATTTTTGTACTGCAGCAACCATGGAGAGCATTTCTTTTTCATAGATTGGTAGTTGTTGATGTTTCTGTGATAGCCCTTTGCTGAAATAAGTAATTGGACGACTTGACTGCATTAAAACAGCCCCTATTCCAACTCCACTTACATCTGTTTCCACAATGAAAGGCCGAGTAAAGTCCGATAATGCCAACATAGGAGGATTACAGAGTTGATGTTTTAATTGAGAGAAGGAAGCTTCAGCTTGTTCATTCCATTTAAAAGCGTCTTTCTTAAGTAGATCTGTTAAATTCCTGCTGATCTTGCCATAATCTTTAATGAACCGGCGGTAATACCCTGCCAAGCCCAGGAAGCCACGCAATTCTTTAACAGATGAAGGTGTTAGCCACTACAAAATTGCTTGAATCTTGGTAGGATCAGTTGAGACACCTTTGTGTGATACATAATGGCCCAAATATTCAATAATTTGGGCTGCAAAATCACACTTACTCTTCTTGACCTTTAAAGAATTTTTAACCAGCAGATCAAATACAATTTTCAGGTGGTGAAGATGGTCATACCAGGTTTTGCTATATATAAGAATGTCATCGAAAAAATTCCAAGGTGAATTTCCTTAAATGAGGCTTGAAAATTGCATTCATAAGTCTTTGGAAGGTTGTCGGAGCATTGGTGAGCCCAAATGACATTACTAAAAATTATAGTGTCCTTCATGTGTCCTAGGCTCTGTTTGGTTGGAGGAAAAAAAGATGATTTGAAAAATTTGTGAAAAATTTTAGAAAAATATGTATGATGTGAAATAAAGTGAGTTATATTAAAAATTGTGTTGGATGCGAAATAAAGTGATTGTTTAATGCTGAAATTTGTGTAGGATGAAATATAAAATAATTTTTAAAGTTTTTTTTTAAAAATAAATTTAAGATTTTGGCCATGGCTAATTTTTAGCCTATTACCAAACAGAGCCTATTACCATTTTTTAATGTCTTCCTCAAGCATCCTCATCTGCCAATATCCAAATCTTAAATCCAATTTGGAGAAATAAACTGCTCCGTGTAGCTCATCCAATAGTTCCTCAATTATTGGAATGGGAAATCTATCTTTTACAGGTTTTGAGTTCAACTTTCTATAATCTACACACAATCTCCAACTTACGTCTTTCTTTTTAATCAGTACAATAGGAGATGAAAATGGACTGGCACTATCTCGTATAATTCCTGCATCTTTCATTTCACCGATTAACTTTCCTATGGCAGCTTTTTGCAATACAAAATATCTATATGGCTTCACATTGATAGGGTCTGTGCCTTCCTTCAACACAATCTGGTGATCAAAAGGCCTACGTGGTGGTAGTCCTTTAGGTTCTATAAACACCTTCGAATAGATTTCTAGTAAGGAATTTAATTCATCCTGCTGTTTCTTGCTTAGTTCCTTGGTCTGATTCTGAAAAACTGAAGATGATTCCTCTGAATGAATTTTGGATGTATAAAAACATAAGTAAAGAGCTGTTGAAGGATTTCGCATTGCCTTATCCATGTGTTTCTCATTTACCAGCTGTAGGAATGGAGTTCGAGTGCCACACAACAGAACTGGTTTGTTATTTAATAAGAAACTCATCATCAAATCCTTGAAGTCCCAATTAACCATACCCAATTCAGACAGTCACTGTATCCCTAACACCATGTGATAGCTTTCTAATGGCATCATAAGAACATTTGTAGTAAAAGTGACTCCTTGCATCTGCCATTAGAAATTTTTGATCTGTTAAGACAACAATATCTTATCTCCATTAGCTAACATGACATGTTTAGGAATAGATTCAACTGCATAAGCTCCCACAAATAGCACAGATGGATCCAAAAAATTGTGAGTACTGCCCGAGTCTATAAAAATACATATTTTCTGTCTTTTAACAGTCCCCACCACTGTCATGGTATAAAATGAAGGAATTCCAGTGATATCATTAAGAGAAACTTTGGTTTCAGGCTTTGGTTCTACTTCTTCCTCTGTCATCTCTTCAATGTGGGATTCCTCTATTTCATACAATGGAACCACTTGTTCTAGTAGAGAAATTTGATACAATTGTCTCCTTTTGCACTGATAGCCTTGCGTATATTTTTCATTACACCAAAAACATAAGCCCTTAGCTCTTCTTTCGTCAAAGGTTGAATTAGGAAGTACTCTGCGGGGAGATTCTTTCAACTGGATATTGCTGCCACCATGAGCTGTTTTGTTGATCACATTTTCAATAGATCCAGAGCTACTCATGATTTCAGGTTTGCTCCAACTTTATATTTCTTTTGTTGTTGTTTTAGATTTGATTCTTGGATTTTAGCTAGATTGAAGGCTTCCCTGAGGCTTTTGGGGTTCATTGCATACTTCTCTGATAAATCCAATCTTGGTTGTTATAATCTAGCATGCCAGTGTTTGCTTTAGAGTATGCAGTTCAAACATAGGATCATCATACACCATTTCTCCAAATCTCTTTTTAAAAGCTTCTTTATACACATTCCAATCAATAGGAGTAGAATTAATCCTAGCAAAATTCTGATGCCACTCTAATACAATGCCATCCAAATAAATTGAGGCTAATTTAACCTTCCATTCATTAGGAGTTTGACTGATTTCGAAGAACTACTCACACCTAAATGTCCATTCCATCACATTATCCCCAAAGATTTTTGGAAATTCGATTTTAGGCAAGCGAGTGAGGAGTGTTTCCACAGATGGCTGTGGAAAAGTATCATCTGGAGGGCAGAATTTCGCATACCTGAAGAGGTGGCTGGTGAATAATTCGAAGTTCCCAGAATTCCTGCCTAATTAATAGATCTGAATTGAGATTGTTCCTCTATTAATTTCCTTTTGATTTCTATTAGATCTTCTTTGTATTTGTTGCCTAGGGCTTGGATTGCTTCCGTGAGCGTAATGTTGGATGCATTCTACCGATTTGCAAAATCCCTGAGTATCTCCTGCTGTGATTGGAACATTTTGTCAAAATGCTCTCTTGATTCTGCAACCAAATATTGAAATGTTTCTTCCAAATGCTTGATTTCCATAGCTTGAGTTTCTGGCGCATGGATCGTTTTGCTCTGATACCAATGATAAAGCTGCAATAATTCTAAGACAAGCAAGACAATACTTATCTGAAAGATTCACCGAATTGATTAGCTTCAATATCTCTGCAGAATTACAGAACATATATGGAAAATAAAGTGAGGAGGAAAAAGGAAGAGAAAAGGGGGGAGATGAGGGAAGAAGGAGGAAGAAGTGAGAGGATAAGGGTTCACAACGCCTGCCTCCTCCGATAGAAGAGAGCTTTATTTATACTGACATAACAAGCCGACCAGTTCACAAGCCAGCGAACTGTAGCCGGCTCAAAACTTGGTTTAGCTACTTGTTTATTATGGTGCATGTATACCTATTAAGTGTTCTATCATAGTTAAGTCGACTCTCCACTATCTTCAAGGCAAATGCAAGTTGGCACTGTGCTTTGGAATGGAGAAGCCAAGGTTGATAGCCATTCAAATGCCGATGTCTATAGACATAGACTAGAGAAAGTCAATCTTCGAGCATCTAACTACTATTGGAGGAGAGCTATTAGATGATAATCAAAGCTAGCATGTCCCTTTCCAATTAGAGGAAGAGCATTGGGCAATAGTTAAGTGGACTCTCCACTATCTTCAAGGCAGATGCAAGTTGGCGCTGTGCTTTGGAATGGAGAAGCCAAAGGTTGCTAGCTATTCAAATGCAGATATGGCTATAGACATAGACTAGAGAAAGTCAATCTTCGAGCATCCAACTACTACTGGAGGAGAGCTATTACATGGTAATCAAAGCTACAAAAGAGCATGGTACTTTCGATGACTGTGGTAGAGCTGACAGTAGCGATACAATGGGATAAAGAGATGTGGATGAAGAGGTTACTCAAAGAACTTAGACCCATACAAGATAATTACCATTTGCACTATGATAGTAAGAGTGCAATCCACTTAGCAAAGAATTCAAGTTTTTAACTTGAAGTAGAAGCACAAAGAAGTATGTTATCATTGGATAAGACGTGCTCAAAAAGATCATGTCTCTAAAGAAGATCTATAACGACGAAAATCCATCTAATACTACAGCAAAGCCAAAAACTAGAGCCAAGAAAGAAGTCTGTCACTGCAGTGCGCATGGAACTTTTATCATAAGTCATGATAAGGAGTTTGTTGGCATATCCATCCGTCTAAGGAAAACAAATGAAGTCATAGAAAAAGCTTCTTACAAATGGATGACTTCCAAAGAGGTCATTCGTCACTACAAATAACTATTGTCGGAGAAAAGTATTCTCGACAAGGTTGGCTAACCGAATAGTGAAGACACATGACAGGATGATTGAGATTCATTCCTTTTCCACCTAATGCTGACTGAGGAATCAAACATGAGTTGATTTGATTGGTCAAATTAATTCATTGTTGATTTGATTTAATTCAGAGCTGATTTCAAAGACAAGGTATTCAACATAAATTTTTATTTTTAAATTTCCTTTATTTAGTATGAGTGTAATTGACAATTTAATTTTCTGCACTTAATTTTTAATTTTCTTATTTAACGTATTCGGATCTCTACATGTAGGGGCTGCCTAGTATTGTAATGAAATTTTTTTATGATAAATGAACTTTGAGGTTAATAAAATGTGAATTGTTAAATCCTTGTGAAAGAAATTGTAAGGTTAGTCTTAAGTGGAAATCCTAAAACAACCAAATTATCTTATTCGAGTAAAAAAAACAAAATATCATCTCTCTTGCACCTTTTAGCCCTACACCCTCTTCTTCCCCACTGCCTTTCTTCCTCTCACACCTGCTCGGTCAATGTCTCGACTTGACAACGCCACAACATTAGCAAAATCCCATCGCTCTATTCCACCTCCGCATCATCGCGACAACTCTTGCCTGTCAGTTGCAAAATTGCATCCGCTCGATCAGCCGTGCAACTAACTGTGCAAGGTCTTGCCCCATCGACACTACCTCTCCCCTCGTGAAGCTCCAAAGTTGACATTGCTCGACTTTGCCTGGCGTCGCTTCATCTGCATGCGGTTGAGACGCACTAACAGGATAACCAGACAAATCCTGCCTTGTTTGAACAACCCGTATCACACAACCGCATCCGGCTTTGCCAACATCACTTGTTTGGACCAACTCATAGGATAAATTGTAAATTAGTGCTTGAATTTTTGATTAAAGTATAATTTTCCTCTAAATTTAATAATTATTGATTGTTAATATCAATGAAAATTGGATGCTCGACTTCATTATTCATTTATCTCTAAATTAAGAGATAAGAAATACTTTTAAGAAAAAATTACTGTCGATTTCTATTTTCTAAGAAACTTATTTTAAATTTTGAAACTCAGAAATGATCTGTTGCATTTAATACTGTAAGTCCAAACATAATTGATATACTTTAATTTATGTACAACCCGGTTTAATTGAAACATATTAATTTACATGATTTGATTTCTTATTTATCATATAAATATATTTTACAAAATAATTTGTGCTTAATCACAATAATTTGTTAATTAAAATTCCTAACCTTAAAATTTAAATATCATTCATGTTCATGTCCCACATCACCAAAGAAGTTTCTAGATGAAGAGATCCTCAACTGAGGATTGGACTTGAAAATGTAGTCCTTGATGAAGGAATCTAGTGAATGAGAACATAAGGTCCTCGTACAAGAAAGGCCTCAAAGGAAGTAATCATTGAAGTAGCATATCTGAACCTTAGGAGGTACTTTTAGCCATTCTTCGAGAAGAGACTTTCTCAAGGAATTAAACATGTGTTCTAGAAGGTCCAAGGAAAATCTAATAGTTATAAAGGAATGGCTACGTCATCCTCCAATCAAACCGTTATGCGAGAGTGCTGCGTTCAGACAATGACATGCGGGGTGCTCTCAAGAAACTACATTGAAATCATTGCACTATCCTTTTGCTATAGAAGGGGTAAAGAATAACAACAAGGAGATACTAAATGAGTGAGATGTTGCTGCATTGGAGACAGGGATCCACCCATTGAGCTTTTAATGACCCATCACCGTAGAGGAAGTCCAATGGTGACAACCAGCAATCCAAGGGAAGATCAGCATCCTGAATTCATGAGAAGAGGAAAAACAACAAAAGTTCTTTATTATTTACTAGGACTACATAGCTCTTGGTGATGTCTCCTCTAATCCTTTAGGGAATCACTGGGGAAGAGCCTACAACAGTATCTTAAGTTCCAACTAAATGCCCATCTTGTAGCAATTGTGAGACTACAATATTTTCACATAAACTGTAATGTGTCTATCTTCAAGTATGTACAAAGTCCTATAAAAGAAGAGTGTTTCCACACTCGCTCTTCTCAATTACCTAGAACCAAAACTTTTTTTCATCCTTGAAGTATTGTTATCGAAAAACTTTTGTTTTTCTTAGACTAGCTGGCTAAGGTTTTCTTGTACTCAAATTGCTAGCAAGTCTAGGTGCAAAGCTAACCGAATAAAAACAAAGGAATAAAAATTCACCAAGGTGCAAAGCTAAGCAATAGAGAAAAAGGAATAGACCAAGCAACAGGAATGCATATTAACCAACCAGATCAACACATTTCATTTTACAATTCAAAACAGATGCCAAATATTTATTAGAAGGTTTCTTCTGTTTAGTTCAGTTGGACGGGCTCAATCATTTTTGTAAAACAAATAGTCAAAACATCTTGAAATGTGCTGATTAAAGAATGACGATGAACAATTATAAGATACACAAGCACACATGCAAATAGACAGAATGGCCAGGTTATTTATTAGTTCTTACAAAGAGATCACTTCTGATCGCACTAGAATCATCATCCATGTTGAGATGGCTTTTGCAGAAGGATGCACCTTGCAATTTCTTCATAGAAGATTCATACTTTAAGTGATCGAGAAAACCACAGTAAGCCTTATTTAACTCCCTATTCAAAATATGTAAAGGGCATATAAAATCAACTGTATGAGAGACCATCTAAAAATGAAATTGCATAGGAAAATGGAGACAAAGGAAATGACCATTTAAAAGAACAGACAAACTTTAACATATCCAACAATTTAATCACAAGATTATGTACACGCTAATTTCTGGTATAATTGCATTACAAACAAGCTAAATGAAGATCATTTCATAAGCTCAACAACCTAGAAAAACTACATTAATAGCTCGCATATTTTTAACATAAAAAGCATGTCAAAACTCTTACACAGTTGATTGATATAATCTCGTTTAACTGAAATTTTGAATTGTGCGAACTCAAAGTCTTGGGATTCCGTTAAAAAAAGAAAAAGAAAAAGTCTATTAGGAGAAATGTTACTAATTTGTTATTAGGATTTATAATCACATCTGAATCCTAAATCTAATCATTAGGATTTATAACCCAACTTCACCCAGAAACATGGAGTTTTTCTCGTCTGCCACCCAGACCTCCTATGCATGGCAGTCCCAGGTCGTTTCTCTGGTTTGCTGCAGTGTAGCCTCAACCGTAGTCACTTTCATGATCACAATCTCGTTTCCAGGGCACAGATTCAACTCCACAAACGTGGCCCTGCCTTTACTAACAATGCTGCCTCCATAGCAGCAGCCTCCACTCCACCGCTTGTCTCATCACATTGCTGGGTCCCCCTTCATTCCCTCATACTTGTTCTTCAATCCTCAGTACCCTCTCCTTAAACCCACCCTTCTAAATTCACCTGCCTCATACATAGACAAGTCAAATTCCTCCATCAGATTGGTCCAACATGACCCAACACAGTCATTCTAATTCAGGCTTTAACGAAGCCCAAGTACTAGTTTGGGTCCAGTTTGGCGAGGGTTTATAAAGAATCTAGCCTGCTTAAAACCAACGTGAGCTACCTAATGTCAGGTCACTATGTGAAAGCTCATTAGGTTTTTCATAGCTGGATTAAGCAAAAAACCATTCCAAAGGTGCGTCTCACATGCTACCATGGCCTGAAAGCTTAAATATAAACTCTGACCGACTTCAGGAATCAATATTTTCCATTCATTCCTATAATGTGTTTTATCTTTTTGACATGCAAAACCACAAACACATAATTTTGAAAAGAATGCAGAAAATTTATGTAGGTCAGTAGGGTGGTTTGTTTTGGTGGAATTCGTTGAGTAAGCCTTCTCAGCCATGGAACTCTTGCTTGTTGGACACTTTCCAGTGGCAGTTGCATCAAGCGGCATAACCTAGTTAATAATGCCATTCATAAAATAAGTGCCAAATGACGCACGCAAGAGTGATATGACTGAAATAGCTACATTCAAAAAGCTACGATTTTTATTTGCAATTTGCCTGGTTTGTGCCCTGCATCAGAGAGGATTGACAAGAAAAGAAGGGAAAAGTCTCAGGTTCATGTTTGTATAGGCGGTATGATGCAAGACGAAATAAAATTATATTTTATGTTTTAAATCAATAATATTAATTAACATTATTTTAATTAAACTCAAATATTTTCAAAATATAATTTATGATAAAATAAAATTTTAAATTCGGCAGATAAAATTATTTTAAAATTTTAATTAAGCAAAACCGTTTGATAAACTAAAGTTTATCAATTAGATAAAGGCTTATCAATTCAAAGTCAAAAGATTAGATTTAGGATTCAGATGTGATTATAAATCCTAATAACAAATTAGTAACATTTCTCCTAATAGACTTTTTCTTTTTTTAACGGAATCCCAAGACTTTGAGTTCGCACAATTCAAAATTTCAGTTAAACGAGATTATATCAATCAAATTCAAATCAATCAATAAATAAATAATTCAAAAAAACTTGTAATTGGATCCAAAGCTTTGGGAACCCATTTGCAGTATTTCAACAAATGGGAGCTGAGGCTTGACAGATCAAGGAAGCGGTCACAAGTTCGACCCACACGAAGATGGCATAATGGCCTTGCACACAATCTGACGGATCAGGGAAGGACATTTCAAGCCGACCTCGTGCGATTGGCTCCGGCTCGAGTCAACAAACCATGGTGTGGGTTAGCCAACTGAAGAACTGACAATGAGAAGAGTCATGCAGTGGAAGCAAGTGACGTGAGCTGCCAGAATGTGATGCAACTGGTTGGGAAGTAGGCGCAATATTGTGTGTGTGGTGTAAGAAAAGCTTGTGTAGGTGGTGTGCGAAGTTGATGGCGAGAGGCAGGTCAAGGCATCGAGATTAGGGCAGGAGAATCAACAGACCCAAGCAAACATTCTGAGCACACAGGCTAGTAGTCATGTGCGAAGCAAGCAAGCGGCCGAAGTCGCCGAGCAGAAGCGTGCGGGTTGGCAGCATGGTCGCGTATAAGCGCATGTTTTTATAAAAAGAGAGAAGGAGAGTTTTTTATTTGTTTTAATAAATAAAAAGGATAACTAGTTTAATTTAGGGATTCTCGCATAAGGCGTTTAACCCATACCCTTCCCTTCACCAAAATTTAACAACTCAAAGACTCAACCCAATTTTCATTTGTCAATAATCATTAATCATTATAATGCTAGATGACATCTTTATATAGAGATCCCATAATGAAATTTAAAATAACAATAATATCCGTTAAAAATAAAATGCTAAATAAATTTAAATAAATATAAAACTAATTTTATTATAAAAAAAAATAGCTCTACATATGATGGGTCTTTCTATCCCCAAAATTATCTCTAAGTCTTCAACAAATCAAATTATATCTGGATAAATCTAATATGAATATCTCATATTAACTTTAATCAATTTGAATTTGAATTTTTGAATCAACAATATGAGATCAACATAGCTGTCAAATTCAATGTTGATCTGTCACCATATGCACTAGTTGATACAGGTGCTACGAGAACCATAATTAATGAATAACTTTGGGTTAACGAATTCTCCAAAGATATCAAAGAAAATATTTTTTTATAGGGATAGACAACACAATAGATACAACTCAATACATAAAAAATATAACATTAAAAGGTCGAAGCAGAAGAAGATTATGTAAATATATATTTTTCATATATATATATATGTAAAGATTTTAGTTGTGATATGATCATAAGGATGGATATGTCAAATCAATACTTAGATATTATAATTCACAAAATCTATTATACATTAACTATAGACAAGAAAATAATAAAAATATCTAAGATCTTTTATCATCCATAAATTTTAAACCAAAAGCATTATGACTTATAGAAAATTATAAAAATAAATATCTAGATTTACAAAAATATTTCAATTGGAGCTCGAGATTTTGTGAATTGAAATATTTGGATAATAAAAAATTTATAAGAGTTAAACCAATAATATATTCAATATAAGATACAAAAGAATTCAATTTTTTTTTTTTTACAATTATAAAGACTAGGATTAATAGAAAAATCTGATAGTCCTCATTTTTCATCAGCGTTTGGCTTTATAGTAAGAAATCACGCCGAAAAAAAAGTAGAAAAAATAAGAATGGCTATAAACTATAAAAAATGAAATAATAATATAAAATTGGATGAATTTTTCATTCATAGAACTGAAAGTATAATAAAACATATTAACAAAGCAAAATAGTTTAACAAATTCAATGCTAGTCAGGAAGTAATTAAATTAAAAGAGGAAAAATTAACCGCCGTTTGCACACCATTGCTCATTGCTTTTGAGCCAGATATGGAAAGACCCATAGAATTATGAATAGTCAAAAAGACTTTTATTGATACACATCACTATGCATAATAGAGAGAGTTTCCTTAGATAGTAAAAAAAGTAATATTTACAATGAAACTCCTTGAAAGAATCATAGAATTTGACATAATATTAACATAGAATCTCACGAATATATAGTTTATCCTGTCTTTCAAATATGAATCATGACGAGACTAAAAACAAGGGGTAAAGTTGAAATAAAAGAATTTTCAAGATATTCGTGGAACTATGAACAAAAGAAAAATTTAGCAAAATTATTATCAGTCTATCAAAAAATACAATTACAAATGGATTTCAAATAGGCGGATCATGATATGCGACAAAAATAATTTAACAGAAACAAGCACTAGAGATAATGAGAATACTAAGGTGGATGTGTGGATATACACTAAAGGATAGAATAAAAAATGAGTATATCCGAAAGAAAGTTGGTGTTGCACCAATTGAGGATAAACTTAAAGAAAGTCGACTTAGATGGTTTGGACACCTAAATCGTAGGCCGATTAAAACTCCAGTTAGAAAAATTGAGTTATTGAATTTTGCCCATGTCACCACCAATTGAGGATAAACTTAAAGAAAGTCGACTTAGATGGTTTGGACACCTAAATCGTAGGCCGATTAAAACTCCAGTTAGAAAAATTGAGTTATTGAATTTTGCCCATGTACAAAGATGAAGAGGGAGACCAAAGAAGACATAGCAAGAAACTATAAGGAGTGATCATAGTTACTTAGACTTAGATAAGAATTTGGTAACTGATAGAGCGCAATAAAAATAATTCATATACCCGACCCCACCTAGTGGGATTAAGGCTTGGTTGTTGTTGTTGTTAGGCACTAGAGATAACGAATTAGAGTTTGTATGGGGACTGCATACTGGAGAATTACTACAGGATATTCAAATTGGATTTTCTAATTATCCTGATAATATCTTTCAGCAATCTAACTGATTAAAGATATATCTCTCTATAATATTTCTCCAACATACGAAGAAGATGGTGGTACCCAAAGCATCATCAAATAATGGGTGAGAATATTTCAGAGAATCTACAGAGCATCTCTTTTAATAGTGGGCATCTACAGAGTATCTCTTTTAACAATGGGCATCTCTTTTAATGTCTTTATAATATGAATGTAAAATAATATTCGAGGAAAATGACTACATAAGGATGACCCCTGGTTTGTGGAAGGAAATCAAAAAAACAATATCTTTCTCCCATCGTTATATTCCTCTCATAATATTTGTGCAATAAATTTGCTGCTTGCATTCATCTAACTTTGTGCTTTCACCAAAAATTTAATTATTGATACCTTCTAAATCTGAAGGATTAGCCTCTATAGTATTAAAATCTTTGAAAAAGTCTTTAATTCAGAAGAATAAAGGAAGAAGAAGATAAATATAACACAATAATTCTATCAGAATTTTTTTTATTAAAGTTCTTCGCTAGAGGATTCCTAGATAATATGGACGACAGTTATAGGATAGAAATAATATTATCAAGAATGCAGATTGAAAATATGTATTTTTTAGAAGAATTTTCATCAAAATATATGAAATATGTTTGAAAATTACCTCTATCTCAATACAATCATTAGGCTAAAGCATATTTTAATAAATTACCAGCCTCTTGGGATGAAAAATGTAAAAGAGAATACAATAGATTTATTGAAAAAGGCATTAAACAAAGTTATACAATACTTAAAAATTAACACCATAGCTTTTACGCGTCGAATGTGCAATGAATCTGTTAATGGAATTTTGTAAAAAATAAAATTTATGAAATACATTTTACAAAAATAAAGCTAAATTAAAATATAATAAATGCTGCGTAAATGTTTTACTTATAAATGTTGCGTAAACACAGAAAACCATAAAAAAGAAATATTGGAAAAGAAAATACTGAAAAGAAAATAAACTTCGGATAAACTCTAAAAGAAAATATAACTTATAATATAAACTGAAACGAATAAATAAAAAAAGATATTTTAAAAAGAAACCAGACTTTAAGAAGAAACTATGTAAATATTTTAAATGTGGAGGACATTATCCTAATAATTGTGAAAAAAAAAAATAACAGAAGAACAACAATTTCAATTAATAGAAGAATATTATGTTCTGCAAGAAGATTTATCCAATTAATCTGAAATAGATTATGAGATACCCTCTATAGAATAAATAGAAAATCTAGAAGATGAATTAGAAATAGAAAAAGAGTGTGAAAATTATACAGAATTATTCTCTCAAACTTCCTTAGAGTCTGAAGAAGAAGAGGACTAAAAGAAGAAAATAATGATGAAAAAGAAGTAGAAAAAATAATTAGCTCAACAAGCAATGAATATAATAAATAATTTATGTTTGACAATAACTTGTATCAAAAAATAAGACTAAAAAATAATACTACAGAAAAAGATATACAAATATATATAAATTTAGCTTATAATTAACTAAAAAAATAATACATTTTGTAGAATATTTTTCAGAAGAGCCAAGAACGATAACCAGATTACAAATAATGACAAAAAATAAAATAAAAGAAATACTAAAGAAGAAATAAAATGCAAATAAAATAAAATATCTATACTTAGGTTGTATACAAATCACTATAAAGGCAAATTTTAAAGCAGAATTTGATTTATCCATAACTCTAATAATATCAGATAATAAACTTATAATAAGAGAACAATTCTTAATGAGAGTAATACAATATAATTTGCTATACCAAGTAATAAATTTTAAAAGTTTTCCTAATTTTTCAATAGGCCTAAAAAATGAAAATATAGATCAGAGCCTAATGATCTTTTATAAATTAGAAAATATCTTAATGTTAAAAGGAAGTAAACCATTAACTTTTACTTGGAGATTATTAGAATATTTTTTTTAAACTAATAATGTATAAATTAAATCTATACCTTCTGATATTAAGTTAGATGATCTTCATAATCAATACTCAAAAATTATATACCCTAAATAGTTAACTAATAATGATATACAACTCCCCATAGAATGAAATATAAATTTAGAAGAAATAAAGAACATGTATACGTAAAAACCTCCAGTAAAATAACTACGAATAAGTGAGAATTATCCATAGGCTTTTATAAATCCCTAATTAAAACCAATTCTTTAAATTTTCAATCAAAAAATTAATAATAAAAGATTTAAGTCAAGAAGATAATGAATTACCAAATATAAGTAAAATAAAAGATAACTCAAAATTAGATTTAACTATAATTCAAGTACTAGTTAGTTTTAAAGATACTGGAGCATCTTTATCTCATATAAAATATGGCTTGATTGAAAACAATATATCCAAAGTTGAGAAAAAACAATATTATAACTTCTTCTTCTTCTTTGCTTTTCTTCTTTTTCTTTTCCTTTGTTTTTCTTCTTTTTCTTTTTCTTCTCCTTCTTTTCTGATTTTCTTCTTCTTCCTCTCCTTCTCTGATCTTGTTGTTGTTCTTCTTTTTCTTCGTCTCTGTTTTATTCTCTTGTTTTTTCTCCTCCTCCTTTTCTCCTTATTGTATGCTTTTTGTCCCAACAATATTAATTTGAGACAAAGCATTTTTTTTCAACTTATAATCATCTATTTTTATTAATCTATGAGTAGATGAATATGAAAATGATACTGTCACAAGAGTCACAGTTTCTTTTGATGATGCTACCCCATTGTGGAAATATGTTATTAAAATAGATAAAGATGGAGACAAGGGTAGAGGAAATATCACATTTCAATGCACTTCTTGCAACATGCAATTTGAGACTTACTACTGGGTCAAAGCACATTTACTTCAATTATTATGGTATGGAATTAGAGTGTGCTAAAGTGACTTCACAAATATTAGCAGAGTTACAGAAGGTAATTTCTGATGCTGAAGAGAGGTATAGAAGCAACCAACCTAAACAAGTTTCTCTCCAATGTTCAACTAATACAAAGGAGCAAATTAGTGCGACTTCTCGACTTAGTGTGCATTCTAATACACTCACAGTAGAGGGGGAAAGAAAATGAGAACTACAAGAAGTTCAAGTTCGATAATGAAAGTGTTTAATATGCAAGTTAAAGACACATTAGATAATTTCACTGTAAGATTCTTCTATTCGACTGAGCTCCCATTCTTCTATTCGACTGTGATGTGATAACCTGCCAAATATAGGGGATGGTTGCCAAGATGTGTAAACAACCTGCCACTACAGGGGATGGTTGTATATGTGGTACTCCTTCATATGTGGGGTATAGGAGTTGTCAAGGATCCTATGTATATGTGATGAAAAAGAGGCAGTTAAAGCATAATCCAAGAAACCGGGGCCCGAAAGATAAAAGTATAAAGAATAAAAAAAAAGATTTGTAGCGTATTGTTAATATTACATGCTAATGTGACATCAACATTTATATTATGATTGTCAAATTGTCTTGACTATTTGTTATTCATGTTGATAAGAAAGTATGATGTATGTTTACTTGCAAATAGTTTTTATTTAGCAAATTAGTGCTTATTACCTACTTAGTCGTGAGGTCGGTGGACTGATGCCTTTATTGGCAGATACTGGTGAAGAAAGAGGCACACGAGGGGACTACGTGCACTAAATCAGAGGGGATTTGTATTTCATTTTGATTTTTTTTTATTTGTAAAGTCAGATGTAAATTATGGTTTGTGAATAAATAAAGGTGTGTTAAACATGTTTATAGTTCAGCCTATTATTTAAATTATATTGCTTCCGTTGTATGTATTAAATAGTTCTGTTTTGTTAAAGTTAGATGTTTCATGTATAATCTCTTCTATGATTTAAGAGAGTTGTCGTGGTGTCCTGAAAAGGGGGACGTCACAATATACTCTTTTATACATTCTATAAGAAGGAAGAAAATTTACCTACAAAGAGCTCAAGACTTAGTATATGTACATACCAACCTTTGACTCTTATCTAAAAAACTCCATATTACCAACAATGGGAGACAAGAATGTAGGATGTTGGAGGTAACGCATTTACTTCTGTTGAAGATACAGGTATGTTAGTGGTTGCTCAATTGTCCCTCGATGAACCTGAGCTTGACGTAGTTCTTTTCAATGATGGAAATGATGTTGAACATCAAAAGGCAAGCACTAATGGTTTTGGATCCCATAACGCATAATAAGTTAATATCAAAGTTCATGAATACTCATTACTCACATTTTAAATGTCTTTCCTTAATGATTTAATACTTATATTATTTTTGATGTAAGTATAACATATAGTTTGGTGAAATAGTTCGTACGTGTGATTAACTATTTATGTAGTTACAACAAATGAAGATGATTCTCTTATCTTTTTGATATAAGCATGCCTAAATGCTTGAATGAATATTGTAGTTTTTACATTTGATTAATCATATTAAATGGATTTAATTATTTTATTTTTTCTATCACATATGGTTGATTAATTTTATAGTTTCTTTTATCATTATTCAAATTCTAGTAATTAGATAATTTTATTTATTTACCGTGTCTAAGAAGTGTCGTATCTTATTTTTTTAAAAATTGACGTGTACTCGTGTTTGTGTCGTATCATACTTCATAGGACTCAACCAAATTACAATAATTAAAATAGTGATCTAACTTATTTTTTCACCCTTTATATGATAAATAATCTGAATCACTAGAAAAATAAAAATTCACTACCTCTTCTTCTATGAATAGTAATTTTTTTAAGTAAAAATATACAATCTAACTTAATTATAAGATCGGACATCAAAAGTTTCCAAATCAGTGTCCATACTAGAGGTAGCATGCAAGTGAAACTTAGATCAAAATAAGAATAAAAATATATTAAGATTAAAATATATTATAAAATGTGTAAAAATAAAGTGTCCAAGTAAAATGTCCTAATGTAAGTCAAGCCCTGATACTAAGTTGATGCAAAACAGAAAATAAAATTATATTTTATGATTAAAGTCAGCGTTATTAATTGCCAAATTATTTTAGTTAAGCTAAAAATATTTTTTGAGTATAATTCATAATAAATAAGATTTTAAATCCACAAATAAAGCTATTCTAAAATTTTAATTAAGTAGGATTGCTTGATAAATTAAAGTCTATCAGGCTCGTCGATACAAATTTAAAAGATCAAATCCAAGATTCAGTTGTGATTATGTAACCTCACAATAAATTCCAACAATAATATTTCTCAACAAATGGTTCAAAAGAGACTTACACATGGATCCAAAATTTCAGGAACCTATTTGTAACATTTCAACAAATGGGGTTAGGGCTCAACATAACAAGGAAGCAGTCACGAGTGCAATCCAAACGAAGGTAGTATAGTGGCCTCGCACACAATCTGACAAAGTCAAGAAGGGTAGATCAGGTCGACTTAATGAAAGTCGACGAACATTGGGTCTATTGGCCGACCAAAGAATTGTGATGCAAGGAGAGATGAAGTTAAGGCAAGAAGAGCAAGTTGCCGACAAGTGATGCAGCTGGTTAGGAAGCAAGCACAACCTAGTGCGAGTGGTGCACACAAAGCTTGTGCAGGTGGTGTGTGCGCGATCGACGTTGATGGCGGGAGGCAAGATCGGGACGTCAAGCTCGACGCGGGAGAATTAGCAGATGCGTGTGAAGATTGTTGACACGCGGATGAGCGAAGTGGTCGCACATGAATCGCACAAGCAGCTGGAGTGATCGCGGATAAGCACACAGATTGGCGGTATGGCTGCACATAGGTGCGTGCAGGTGAACTTGCAGAGGAGTTCGAGAGAAGACAGAGGGGAGAGTTTTTTTTAGATATTTTTAAATAAATAAAAAGGATAACTATAGTAATTTGTAAATTTTCACCTAAAGCTAACTAATATTCTTCCCTTCACCAGGATTTAACAACTCAAATACTCAATTCAAATTTTATTCATCAATAATCACTAATTATTACAATGTCAAATAAATCTAAACAAATAAAAATTCTATGATAAAATTTAAAATTACAAAAAATAATTGTTGAAAATAAAATATCAAATAAATCTAAACAAATATGAAACTAATTCTATTACAATAAATCAACCCTAAGTCTGTTTGTTTGCAAGGTTAAATTTAATAAGGTTAAAATTAAACTTGAATAGAGATATTTTTTTATTAAAAGTTGTGAATGATGTGAAATAAAATTAATTATTATGTTGGAATATATGAGGGATGTGATATAAAGTTAGTTATTATGTTAGGATATGTGAGGGATGTGATATAAGTTAGTTATTATTTTAGTAATGTGTGTATGATGTGAAATAAAGTTAATTTTTAATATTAAATTTTATGTGTGATGTGATATGCCAGGTTAAAATTAAACCAGGTTAATTTTTAACTTCAAAACAAACGGGGCCTAAATATGGTGGGTTTTCATGCCTCCCAAATTAGCTCTAAATCTTCATCAATTCAAATCAAATTTGGATAAAGCTAACATGAACATATCTAATTAGCTCTAATCACTTTGAATTTAAAATTTTGAATTATTAACGTGATATCATTCTGAACTGATCCATAGCCCCACCATGATAGCAAAGCAAGTAGCTAACTAAGAAAATTATGACACCTCCTGCCCTTATACCTAAAGGAGTAGGCATTGATTGGAAAATGCTACAAAGCCTTTCGGAGCAACTAAAATTGGTCCGGAAATAAGTCGACACTATCAATCTTTCTAGTGTTTAGAGACCCGAGTAAGAAGCTATTCTTTCTAGAGCCTTTAACCTAGCAGTAGAATTATCTTAACACTTAGTGTAAAGAGTCTATAGAGAAGACCTAGGCCAATGAAGCTATGAATTGACTTCATTTTGTAGGATGACATCCCCAATGCAGAATCAAAATGCTCATATATTACAGAACTTTCGTCATGACAAGGTAGGGCATGGTTTTGGACCAAAAGGTGTACACAGTGCATTTTCTCGTCTTATGATAATGACCAAACCAATCAACTGTAATAGCGCTTTTATCATAAGAAGAGAAAATGCACTGTATACACTTTTAACAAAACAAAATAACATAATGAAGAAAAAGTTGAAATGCTGGAAAGATTAAAGGCACCTAAATTTAGGTGATCAGCACTCAAAAATAAATGAAAATTAGCAGTGAAAACAAACATGAAATCAACTCATCTACCTAAACAAAGTTTTAGGAATCAAGGCCATTGTTATGACTTACAAATTCATTGAAGAAAATTTTTGTATATGAGATTTTTCTTATCATCATAAAAGGTAGTGATCTATCAGCTGATTGTAAAATAATATGTGCTACTTTTACGTAACTTTTAGGAAATGTATCACCGCTATAATCAAATCAAGGAATACCTAATTTCAAAAAAAAATCAAGGAATACCTAACCAGGCCATCAACTCCATATTGCTGTTTTCCTGGAAAAACAAGAGCATCAAGTGCAACAATCCTTGTTTTCCTTCTACCCATGGGATCAAGTTGCTTGCTATCCACATAATCACCAGCATAACTAAACGAGGAACCATACCTATTGAAAGGTCAATACTATCAAACTGACGTCATAATTATTTTTCAAAAAAATAATTCAAAAAAACTGAGGTCACATTCAAGCACTTATACAAACAGGGCAAGAAAAAATAGCTAGGCTAAAATAAATCAACACATTGGATAGCACCTATTGTTCTTTCGACCTCGAGGGGAAATATGGATATAATGAGTGAACCTGCTCAACATAGAATCAATCTTATTATTTTTGCTCCATATTAACACTTCTAATGTCACAGGCGCTCATCTTCTTGTAAGTGCAAATGTCATATTATAATGTTCCATAACGATTAAATAGCATGCTAGCAGTTAAAATAAAAATCGAATAACTTTTTTTCCACAATTTAAATATAGTTATTTGGTTTGCTAGGAGAATATGCTTTACTATAAAGAATGATCTTGCATGTCTAGATCTAAATAAAGATTTATTAATTGATAGAGAACAATGAAAACAAAGGATTAATGTAGCTGACCCCACTTAGCGCTATAAAGACTTTGTTGTTGTTGTAGGTGATTTAATATGATTTACAAATCATATTAATTTTTTATTTATAAGTTAGTTCTGAAGTAAACAGATGATTCTTGATAAAGCATTGTAAAAAATAAAAGATTTACATGGACATTCGTGAACCCGATATAGATTAACCTGACAGACCTACGAATTTAGCATAATCACTTGGCTTGCAATGTGAATTCCTTGATGAATGTATTCTACAAATGTTTATATCTAAGAATGCATTATCTAACTTTTTCCACTTTTCAGAGACATGAGAGAAAGATAAATGAACTTCAACTTTTAACTTTTTATTGAGTTACGGTCATTTCATTTTAGTAGACAAAATTCACCATTATATGATAGTAGCTATGAAAAATATATGAAAAGAGATACACCTATTATCAACAATCAAATAGTAAAAATATGAGAAACCCCACAATGACATGAGAGGCTTAGTAGCCCTCCAACCCTCTCCTATCCTCTACTATTTTCCACCGTTCCAAACATTCATCCATATTTTATGCAAATTTGTGTTCGAGTAGCATTTCATTTACTAATTTCCAAGATGCAATACTATGAGATGGACAAACTTTCTTTTCAAGGAACATACCTAAATCCGCATGTATGTGAAATTATACAATTGCACGCATAATTATCCATCAAGATACTGATTATTATATTAGTTCTGTAATGAAATTGGTTGTTTGTATAGGAAAATCCACATGAAATATTCATCTTAAATGGTCGATATGACCAAGACAAATGAAGAAACTTTCTGTGCACCATCCCTAATGTATTCCAGCATTATGTAGTCTAACTTAAAATTGAAGTACACACAAAAAAAAAAAACCTAATCTATTTATTAACTAAGGATGTTTGTCAAGAGTACATAATATTTCCCAAAGATATCTATGTTGAAAGAATTTAGTAGTGATTTTTATAAGTAATTACATAAAAACAATTAAGCCACCTTTGTTACATCGAAGATGCAAAAATCATTAATGCTATAGAAATGAGAAATTATTATGCTAATGGAAATATGACAGTAGCATGCATGAAATTAATAATACAGAATATAAATTTAGGTGGTGTGAGTACAAACAACAAAAAGAAGAAGATGCATCACTGAGGCGAGTAAATACGATTTCATTGAAAAAATAAAAAAAGGGGTAGGCCAAAACCTGGTAAGAAAAATTATATGAACAAAATAGGAAAAGTTAGATTTAAGAGGCATAGAATGTATGGGACCAGAACAGATGGTGAAACGATTCATAAAGATAATGAAAATGATAAAGCTATTAATGATGATGATAATCCATTGTATCATAAGATCTTCAGCGAAGTGCTACAGATAAAGAAGGATAAAGGATTAAATTAAAGATGAAACAGAATTTACCCCATGTAACTTGAAAACCTTTCTGAACCAATGATCTCAATAGCTTCATTCTTCCTCATGGAAACCATGAAAAGCATGCCAACAATCAATTCTGGATTGATCATGAAGCGAATCTCTTCCTGCATAAACACATAGAATAAAAGCTCTAGAAAAAAACAAATAAATTATACAACGGAAAGCAAAGGACTCAAGACACATCAGTTTTACTGCTCCAAGCATGCAAAGGAAACCAATTTCATTTTGTTTGAAGTTTGATATTTTTACCAACAAAGTCCACTTGCATAGTTTCATATAGATTCAAACAAGCCATGGAAGAAAAAGCAGATTTAGGCAGACTAGAAACTAGAGAATCTTTCTTGGTGTGTATCAGAATGGGGGTAAAATTTAATTAGTCATTTCACATTTGTAGATGCACATGGACACACAACAGAATGCATCCATGTCAATTTGGGTAAAATGATGCATGAAACAACTAAATTCTAGAAGCAGATGGCACCTTTGATATAGATAAAAGTTGTCATATCATTCCCTTTAAGTTTGAAACATCCAAGGAGGTTTCCAACAAGTCCACAACACATTAAAACAAAAAACAAATTATGGATAGTCAAATGGTTAGTTTGCAAAGATATAACAATCTCGATATAAGGGGGAACTTCTCAGAACCCATAAGAACAAACAGGAGCCCCAACCGCAGCCCATCTCATCCTCAGTTCTTCATCCCACCTACCTCTTTGAGTTTAGCAGCAGTAAGATGTAATACTTTCCAACACAAAACAACATGATGAAGCAATTAATGAATGTTGGACCTACGAAATCCAGGCAAGTTGTTCTCATCCACTTCACCCACTCAAGTTACCAAAGTCCTTAAGACTTTGCCTTACAAGGGAGGCAATGTAATTCCTATGTTGAACTTGTGTGGCCATATAACATGATGATGCTATCTTTGACTTTCCTTTACAATGGCCACACAAGTTCAAAACTAAAAATTGAATGGTATCACACATAGCCATCAAAGATTTTTGAGTTTTCTGCTTTGGGAGCCATTAAAGAAGCCAAAAGAACATTTGCATATTGCATGTAGGTTTTATTCTCAGGGGTGTGTACCTCATAAATTCTTTATGATTTGCAGAAATGGAATAAGCATCAAAAGGTCAAAACCAAAACCTGCACGCAGCCCATGTGAAGAGCACCTCCACCCAAGTATTCATTGGCAAAGTCAACTTCAAGTGCTTCATTTTGCTGATCTTCAATAAAGCCTGAGGTGAATGCCTATCAGCCAGAAAGTGTTATAAAATTATATATTATCCTGCAGCATGAAAATGGAAAATATTTTATACAAAACTGCCTGAATGAGTAATTTGGCATTTTCAGACTTCGGAGCAGGAAGCAAACTACATATGGATCAATGCATCCTTGTGATAGGGCAATATAGATAGATGCCCCCAAAATTAAGAATAACTAAATTTACTAGCAGCAGTTGTAAAATGAGGGTAATATCATGCAAGATGAATTCAGAAGTGATTTCTACAATCAGATGTGCTATACTGTTAGAAATAGCATCCATTTCTATACCACAGTTACATTTCCAACTTCACCTCAAATGAGCACATCGGAATTGTAGAGTTACTCCAGAAGGCTTCTTCAGGATATAAAACACCATGCTCACTCTGCTTGAAAGGAAAAACCTTCCGCTCAAATGAGACAAAACCAATGGGCATGCAAAGGCATATCCTCTCAAAATAGTGAATAAGGCACTTGATTTTATGTTCTTGACTTTCTTGACAATAGGGATGAAAAGCTCTGAAAATAAAATTTTATAGGGTTAACAATCATGTGGCAAATTCCTTGCAAGTACACTTTAACAAAAATGGGTGAGAATATCTCATCAATCAAGAAAAGAAACAATTTAATCTTTAAAGGACCAGATCACAGTTAAGCACATTGTTAGCTGAATGATTTTTGAATTAAATTTGAATAGACTTGAGAAAATAAATTATGGTCTTTTCCCTCAGTTTTACAGAAATGTTTCGTATATACAAGCTAGTAATCATAATTAGGGAGGTAAATCACATCATTAGAGAAATCAAAGTAACTTGAAAGTCATGCATCATGCATCATGCAACATTCAACCTAATAAATGTACCATTCTCTAATCAACCTAACAAATGTAACATTCTCTAATCACCTTGGTGTCAGAGCTTTGGATTAGATTAGGGCATTTTATCTCAATATTTCATTTAAAACTTATTTGGTTGAGTCTAGTATTGCATCTTATATATTATTACAGAATTTCTCATGTCTCGTTGATTCAGCTCAAATTATATGAGATCTAATTCCACACCAAGATATTGCCTAATTACACATCAACAATATTTGGAATACCTTGACATGATAAGTGCCTCTACTTTCAATAGTAAACGAGATCATATAAGTTGCACTAAGTACATACCCAACTTAGGTGATGGCACAATTAATTTCTCATATTTTTTTAGATGTTGAATCATATGTAGTATGAGAATCTAAATGTGATCGTTACTTTGATCACTTCACCTTAATCAAGTTAGACAAGGCACGATTCATAAAATTAATATTTCTTGGTCAAGCAAAATAGTATATTAAAAATATAGAGAATTATCATTATTAGAGTAAGAAAAAACTAATTAAGAGTTGGGAAGATTTTAAAGTCCAATTAAGGAATGAATACTTTGCTCATTTACATAAGACTACACCAGTCTCGAGGATGAACCAAGTATTACCAAATACTCAACATGCTTTTAGCTTCATACTCACCTCTTCAACTCTTATTCACAATATAAAACCTAGCGAGATACCAAATATCACAACTAGTTCTCTTTTGAGGAAAGAACGAAACTAGTGCTCCATTGAGACACTCATTCTTATGATCCAAGAGAGAACCCATTCTTTACCTATTTCGATATACATAATGGATCGTAACTTAGCAACAAAAAAGAAGAAGAATATGACGGAGAAGAAAATTACAATGAATTAACTGAAAAACAAATTAAGAAAATGATTATAGAACTGGAACATAAACAAGAACAAATCATATGGTTGATTGAAGGGATTAAGTCATTTGACTATAATGAAGAGTATACATTCCATTGAGACACATATAGTAAAGCACATTGAGATGATTATGGGTCACAATTGTTGTGAGATTAATAGGTTCGATTAAATAAAGTTCACATTTACACACTTGAGAGTCAATAATGAGAGAGTTAATACCTAGAGAGCATCGCTATTTGCAAAGATCACATGAGTATAAGTGGTTAGTTAGCCTAACTTCTATGTGGTGTGTTGTCAAGTTCACCAAATATGTTTGGAGGACCTTATGGTATTTTTTGGGTATATCTATGTCTCCCTAACCTACTATACGCATACTTATGATCATACTTAATCAGGCAGTAGGAACTAGTAGGTCATTAATCGAGTTTGCATGCATTAAGTTTCTTTTTATCATCGTATGTTAGAATAAGTTTGTATTCGCATTTGTATTTCATTTTAGAGAGTAAGATGTGTTAGTAATTTTATTTATATGTTAATTATTTTGAGACTTTATTTTAATTTAAACTTAAACAAAAAAAAATAGCAATTTCAAATAGCAAGTTAATACAATTAAGTTTGTAAAATTTTCTGAATATATTTATGATAATTAAGATGAAAATGTTCAAACAAAGTTTGTTTAAATTTTAGTTAAATTGAGTCAAATGAATAGATTTGATCTTTATTAATGAATCATGAGAATAGTCTGACTTTCAATATTTTAAATATAGTGGTTATCAAGTGTAACCCAATATATAAGTGTTTGTAGCCAAATCTTTATCTATACCTATGGTAGAGCTGATCGAATTAATTCATGTTGAGCAAATAATTTTTAAATGAATTCAATTATTAATAATATTTGGTTCGATAGAGATTTTATGCATATCAAAGAGCTCAGAGACTACAACGGGTTGATTTCATTCACTTGAAGATATGTGAGTCAACTGACCTGTACTTGATGACGCCGAGTACTTCCCATCTGGGGAAAACTGGTGTGCACCAAATACCAAACACTTGATTCTTTACAGATTTGTTTGACGTTTAGTAGGGGATCCAGATTTGGAATTATTTATGCTAATTGAAGAATATTTTAATGTTGATTGAAAATCAAGAGTTGATTTAATTATTTGAGACAACAAAGATTTGTTAAAATTATCTGATTTTTATTTTCTTTGTTTGGACCGAGAATATTTGGCATTTTAATTTCATCATTTATTTTGTATTTTCTATTTTATGTACTTGAGTTCTTTGAGTACCTAAATTCGAATTAATGGCAATATTCTAATAAAAGAATAATGAAGGCAAACATAGGTAAGAATTTCTAAGCAAACTAATTGTCTTTATTTGAGTGAAAAAAACTACATTCTTCCCCTTTTCGTCAGTATCACATGAAACCCTGCGACTCCGGCACCCTCCCACGCAAATTCCAGCGCCAATTCTGCCTAAGCATTAATTGAACTTAAACAAATTTTATACATAAATCCAAATAACAAGAAAACTAGTATATAATTTCCTGAATATTGCGCTCAAGTAAAGCTGCAATGACACGAGTTGTAGGATGTGCATTGGATTTGCGCAGGTCCTTGAAGGCGAGGCCATGCGAACCTACATACATGCTTGCGCGAGTGAGACATCGCCGACATGGCTTATGCGCACACTCGTGCTTGTGCTGACTCGGCTACACGGACCTTGCGTATTGGGCACAAGTGGTGCTTTGAGGCGAGAAGCAAGCCCTTGCAACGTCGTGGAGGTAAAGTGTCGAACTGTTTGATGTAGGCATCGATTGTGGGAGATGGAGCTTTGTAGGGGGTAACGGAGATTACAGAAGGGTGAGGTGATTCAATGAGGATAATGAAAAATAGATTTTTTCACTCGAATAACTATGTTAATTTAAAGATTCTCCTAAGATCAACTCATACCCTTTCCTATGTGAGACATCGAATCCCAAATTGCATTTCATCAATTTTTCTCCTTTTCCTTAAAATACAAGGTGGCCCCTATTTATAGAGATCCCATAACAACAACAACAACAACAACAACAACAACAACAACAACAACAACAAAACCTTATAATAAATAATAAATTCTTATCTGAGTCTAAGTAATTAAGATCACTCATTATAGTTTCTTGTCAGTCTTCTTTGGTCTCCCTCTTCTTATTTGTACATGAGCAAGATTCAATGACTCAATTTTTCTAACTAGAGCTTCAATCGGTATGTTCAAACCATCCACGCCAATTTTCTCTAAATTTATCCTCAATTGGTGCAACACCAACTTTCTTTCGCATATACTCATTTCTCATTCTATCCTTTCGTGTATATTTTCATTTTATACAACAGAAAATCCAAGAGAAGCTAGCCCACTACTATCCAACACACACAAGAGCTATGAACATGAGCACATCAAGGGAAAGAGTTTTAAAAAAAACAACACTTTAGCGGTGGTTCTCAACAGCTTTTTGCACAAATGCAGGTGTTGGTGGATGTCATTCAGTAAATTCGTTTGCTATGGATGTAGTACAAAATGACAAGAAAAAATAAGTTTTTATACATCTAGAACATCCACTCAATTTAGGTTTAATTAAAGGTTAGAATGGAATTATTATTCCAATGAGAATGAAATTATCATTTCATGAAAATGAAATCACAATTTATTTTTTACATGAATGGAATTGAACAAAAAATAAGAAGTGAATATAAAAAGAAAAGTATTAAAATACTCATAAATAAACCTTAATCAAAATTTTATATTATTTATTAATATTAAATTTGATTTCACATAATAAATTAGATATGTATATATATGTATATATACATATTCACGTACATATATATTTGATGTGTATGCATATGTGTGCATATTTATACATGTATTGATACACGTATGCATGTATGCACATAGATGTATGCATATATCTATATGTATCCATATACCTATGTGTATATGTATACGCACACATACACATATAGGCAAATGTATATGTATATATACACATATATACATACATACGCAAATATATATATATATATATATATATATAAATGTATATGTATATATATAAATGTATATGTATATGCATAAATAAATGTATACGTACTCGAATACATACGCGTACATGAATACGTAAATGTACGCGAACATGTATACAATGTATACCCGTATACAAAAACATATGTGAAAATGTATACATTGTATATGTATACATACATGAATACGTGCCCGAATATGTATATGTGTGTAAATACGTATACTACGATATCTATATACTACATGGATAAATATATATATATATATATGTACGCAAATACATATGTGAATACATATATGTATACATATGTGCGTATATGTACACGAATATGTACGCATATACGTACAAGAATATGTAAACAACGTTAACAAAGAATATGTGCGTATGCATATACATGAATACGTAAATGTACGCGAACATGTATACAATGTATACCCGTATACAAAAACATATGTGAAAATGTATACATTGTGTATGTATATATACATGAATACGTGCCCGAATATGTATATGTGTGTGTAAATACGTATACTACGATATCTATATACTACATGGATAAATATATATATATATATGTACGCAAATACATATGTGAATACATATATGTATACATATGTGCGTATATGTACACGAATATGTACGCATATACGTACAAGAATATGTAAACAACGTTAACAAGAATATGTGCGTATGCATATACATGTACGTATGTGTATATATATGTATGAGAATGTGTATACGTATATGTATATAAAAACATATGTGTGTGTGTACATATAGGTATGGATATATGTATACGTGTAGATATACATATACAAATACATAAGGGAACATAGACGTACGAGAATACGAATATGTACAGGAATACGTACATGTATATACACATACACATATGCATATGCAAATATGTATGCATATACATATGCGTAAACATACGCGTATGCATACACTATGCCATATGTGCGCAAATACGTACGCATATATGTACACTAATATGTACGCATATACATGTGCAAATACACACTTTAAGACAGGTTTATATGTGCATGTATATGTACGAGTATGCATATGTGCGTGAATACGTATGCATACAAGTACATGAATATGTATGCGAATATGCACACGTATACATACACATACTTATAATACTCGTATACATATAAGTATGCATAAGCGTATAGCATGCAAATATGTATACTATGCGTATACATATGTGAACACATCCGCGAATATATTTATGCATGTGAATAGGTAATATGTGAATACATATACCATGCATATATGTATTTGTACACATTAAAACAAGGGTATTTTTCGAATAATATTTATATTCCTCAAGAAATAGCTATTCTTTGGGTGGGAAAAAGAATGATTATTCCATGAAATATTGAAAGATTTCTAAAGAATAGCTATTCCACTAATGTAACTATAGGAATAATTATTTCATAAGAAATAAAAGTGGATTGAAATAATCATTTCAACCAAGTAAACTTATGAGAGAATATAAGAAGAGCTACATGCATGCAACATCTTAGAGTGTTGCTTTATTTGGGTTCTAGTATGATAATAAACTTTATGTTGCTGTTACAAGCTAGTGTTTCTTATTTTATTTATGTTTCTGTTAGTTATGAAATTCTTAATTTATGTACTTTGTTTATGTTCTAGTGCTAGTTATTTAGGGTTTAAGGTTTTTGTGTAGTGTCAGCATGTATATTGTGGTAACAATGATACCAAATAACTATATTCCAGGGCCACATAAGGTGTTAAACCATAGGCACTCATCATTGTGAAGTGTCATTGAGCGAAGTTTAGGTATTTTAAAGAAAAGTGGAAGATTTTCGAGAACATGCCAAATTATCCATTTGGAAGACAAAGGGGAACAATTGTGGTAACAATAATATTATATGACCATATTCTAGGTCATTATACTAGATAGGACAAACACTTCAAGCTCTACAACCAAGATAAGGAATTCATTACCACCATGAAGCATATGATCACGAACGAGAAACATGAGGAGCAAGTGGTAGTGGAAGCAACAGTTGCTATGAGAACAACACTATTGGAGAGGATGACGGGGATGATACAGGATATATGATAGCCCCTTGTGATCAAATCGTTCAAGTCAATAGGAGAACAAAGATGAATGGTATGTCTTATGTGACGACAAAATGAATAATGTATGTAGATGAATATTGATGTATGGCTTTTTTTTATAGAGATTAATGTATATTACTTTTAAAATTTTTAGTCTATAATAATATCTATTTAGATCTCTTTATGTAAATAATATTGAAAAGAGTTTCTTTCGCATTAAGCAAATATAAATTATGCATATAAATGGCCTTGTAAATTTTAATCAAATATATCAAATATATTGATATATATTTCTAATTAGATATTATATATAACCACTAATTTGCTCATAAAAATTTCAAAATCTCACTACAATATACATATAAATTTCTTTTTAAATAATATACACAATAACATATATCATATATATGTCTATTAATAATATTAAAAATAATTAAAAAGTCATATCTTTATATAATTATGTCAAAAATATTTAATTTATTATAATTTAGCTTTTCATAGCAATTTTTAACAACAATTTACCAAACATAAAAAATAATATTTTATTCAATAGTACTTTTTTCATACAAATATACAACACAATATTTTGTCATATAGCACAGTAATGGCAAACAGACCCTAATTCTCCCAAAAATGAATAATGTAGGTGTTTTGTAATTCCAACATTTCCATCCAGAGATAGCATAATTCATTTGATTGCAGTAGATTAACTACCTCCGCATTATGGTAGCTTTAACTCTAAACAAAAGTATACAAAATAAAAGTGGTAATTTCATCCGGGTCCCTGAGGTACCCCCGATTTCATATAAATCCACAATAACAAAAACATGTCATCTAGATCTCTATCCAAAATGTTTTTCATGTAAGTTCTTTTATATGAATTGCATTAAATTTAACCGCTAAATTGCTATTTTAAAAAAATTAAAAATATATGTTAAAGCATTGAAAATTATCATTGTAGGCTAGAATATAGAGAAAGAAAGAAAAATTAAGATTATAATACCAATTAGAAATGCTTATACATGATCTAATATAACAACAACCAAGCCTTTATCCCGTTAGGTGTGGTCGGCTACATGAATCCTTTATTTTTATTGCGTTTTATTAAACAAGAAATCTTTATTTATCTTCAAATTATTTATACATGATCTAATGCTTCAATATATTTTTTGAATTTTTTTAAAATAGCAACTTAACGGTCAAACTTAATGGAATTCATCAAAAAGGACTCCCCAAAAAAACATTTGGGCAAGAGGGATTCAAATAACACATTTATTTTTGTGGACCTATGTGAAATCACGGATCTACTTCAAGGGCTCGGATGGAATTACCCCATAACAATAATAAATAAAACATATGAAGCCACTTAAGGTAGTTCCAACAGCAAGATACATAGAAACTAACAATACCAATAAAGAAAAGGTTCCAAATTTGGAGTCTTCTCCACTTTTGAGCTTTCTTGTTTTACACAAATCTAAGTCCGCTTTAACGTAATAACATTGTTAGGTCTGAAATACAAAAAGATGGATCACCTCCAAGGGATTGTTATATTTCATCACACGTCTAAATATTTCATCAAGTAAATTACAATGAAATAAAACCAAAATATGTCCAAGTTCTTAAGCGTTAAAAAGAATGAAATAAAACAAAATAAGCAATACGAAAGAGATTACTACAACAACCTCAGTTTAAGAATTGAGGTTTCAATAGAATTACAGGAAGCAAATATGCTAGAGCAGAACAAGCTAAGAGAAATTAAATAAAAATTGGGTAAGTAGTTCCCAGATACAACATACCCAAACAGCTGGTCAAAATTGATGGTCGGAAGATGCTTCCAGGCCCTACCTCTGGTGGGAAACAGGCACAATAGTGCACAAGCAAGAAGAGCAGCTACTAACTCCTGAAACAAAAGAAGCAGGCTCAATCCAAATCAACCACACAAGTTGGAAAATCGTCATTAAAACTCCATTCAAACGATCGCCTTGCTATTTTACAGCACATGCATCATCAATGGTACCTGACTCAGAAACACGATGCCAGCTTCCTGCTGCTCCATCAATCGGAGTCCAGCCTTTGCTACACCAAATTTCTTGTCCGAATCCAGATACTGCGCTTCTAAAAGCATCGGCAGTCGCAGCAATAGGGCCGCTAGCTTCGGCACGACCTCACTGAACCAAGCCATCGATTCCATCCTCGACATCAACTGCCAAGAAAGCATAAATTCCAATCCTTTGTTCTACAACATATCTGGGAAGGGGCTAGAGGACAATGGGCTAGCATACTTCGTCGAAAAAGAGCGAGTAGCCCTCCGCGGCGTGAGGAGCCATTGGCTCTGAGGAGAGGCCTAGGGAGTCCCTGAGGTCGACGATGGCGTCAAAGAGGATCTCCCCGGAGTCGACGCGGCTGATATCGGGACCGAGGGAAAGGGATTTGAGGGATTCGAGGGCCTTTGGAGGCCAGTAAATAAGGGTGGAAGAGCGGACGATGAAGGGAAGGAATGGGACGATCGATTTCAGATCTTCTCTGAGCTCCATGGGGCAACTGTCGAAAAGTGGCGGCGGATCGCCCCGCCGGTGACTCTGCCGTCCGTCTCCGGTGCCCGTCAAGTGGCGGTTCTTTCATTTTGCCAAGGATCGAGTTATTTATCAGCAAGTAAACTTCAAAGGGGCCTGTAAATTATATTTAAGTCCCTATACTTTGTCAATATTTCATAACTTTTCAAATCTTTTAGGCCAACTTTAATTTTCATAAGGTTCTTGAATTTTTTTTAATTTCAATTAACTTTCCTTCCCTTTGCTGCCCTCTATTAAAGGAAACACTTATATAGAAAATTTTACTCTAGCTGCAAATCAAACTCATAATTTTAAGGAATTTTTACATACAAGAAATTTATAGAAAATTATGTATTTCACCATCAATTCATAAATATTACCGCTATCACACTATATTCATTTAAAATTTACGCATTTCACATATTTCACACCATATTTTTTTATGGTGAACTTAACATTTCTAAATTGGCCTTAATGTTAATTATATTATTAATATATTAATTAAATACTATAAATAAATTAATTTATATAAATAATAATTTAAATATTTATGAATTTATGTATTTTAAATTATTTATCCTATTTAAAATTTCCAATTAGGGTGCCGAATTTAAATCCACATTACTATAATTTTTAATTGAAGTAAGAAAATTGATGTGTTTACAGTAAAAAATAAAAATATATATTAGAATTTAAATATTAATGAATTTATACATTTTAATTTACATATAATATTATAAAGTATATAAAATATGTGAAATATGTGAAATGCGTAAAATTTAAATGAATATGGTGCGATAGTGGTAATATTTACGAATTGATGGTGAAATGTGAAATTTCGTGTAAATTTCATGTCTGTATGTAAAAATCCCTAATTTTAATTTTAATATTTTCCTTTTAATACTTTTAATTTTTAACTTTGATTTTTATATCATTCTTGAATTATTTGCATCATCTTCAAAATAAAAAATTTTATGTGAATTTTTTTAACTAATTATGTTATCAGTTTTATCTCTATTTTAAAAATTTAAAATACATTTCTAAATACATTTGAAAATCAGTTTTACATAAAATCAAGTCAGTCCCAGTCCTTGGTCTTGATTTTTATGTAGATCAAGACCAAGGACTGTGACCCTATCCCTTGGTCATGATTTTTATGGATAAAAATTTCTCATACATAAAAATCAAGATCAAGGTTCTTCTAATTGCTATTTTAATCTTAAATTTTTATTTTTATACCTTAATTAATAATATTAATTTTTAATATTTAAATATATATATATATTTTTTAAAATAATACTTAATAATTAAATTTAACGAAATTCATCAAAATGACCTGCGGAGAAATTTTGGGCTAAAGGGACCCATATAGGGTACATTTTTATTTTTGTGAACATGTGCGGAGTCAGTGGCTATAAAACACAGACACTTCTAACAAGGTCATGTCTCGATTTCAGCACGTATTTGATGTTAACACACTATGAATACTCTTAGACACATGTTAGACACGTTAAAACTCGCGTCTAAATTTATTTTAAATAAAAAATATTATAGACGTATCTGAACACACGAGGGACATTTTCATTACACTTTAAAGAAATATTTTATAAAATTTGTTCTTTCTTAATTTTACTTTTTTATCAATAATTTACTTTATTAGTTTACTTATTTTTATTTATTTTACATAATTTATTTGTATACTTAAGTATGCATTTTTATACATATCACTATACTTAAGCATGCTATTTGTCGATCATCAGTCATTACCCATATCTGCTTCCGTTCCGCCCTACTTCATTTCATTTTGACCACCCCGATTAGCCTGGTCCCACCTTGTTGTATCCCAAATTCATAATTAGTGATTTATTTAAATTAAAATAAGAAAATAATACCTATTCAAATCTTTTCGATCATAAAATTTTATAATTTTATTTAACTGAATATTAACATGTTAAATGAATCATAGGTACAATTTTGTAATCTATATCTGAACCATTAGGGGTTAAATCAGGTAGAGTCGCGAATAAAAAAATTATAGCAAATCAAGTAAGCTACCTAACTATTATTTTTATTAAAATTTGAATATCATTTAATACTTCAAAACAAAATTTTGGATTGTTTGAGTAAAGCTAATTTTAAACAACCAGAAAACCATCCTGTTCTAATTTATAGGTATAAAAATTCTCTAAATAATGTAAAAAAATTTATGCAAATCCAATTTCATTTGATATAAATGTTTCTCTTTATTCTAAACTATGACAAAAATCACTTACAATATGACAGTTTAATGAAAATAATTTAAAATTCAATCATAGAATTAAAATTAAGAAAACTCCAACAACAACAACCACCACCAAGCCTTAATCTCACTAGGTGAAGTCGGCTATATAAATCCTTTATTTTCATTGCGCTCTATCACTTAATAAATTCTTATTTAAGTCTAAGTAACTAACATCACTCTTTATAATTTCTTGTCATATCTTCTTTAATCTCTCTCTTCCTCTTTATACATGAGAAAAATTCAATAACTCTATTTTTCTAACTGGAGCTTCAATCGACCTACGATTTATAGTCTAAACCATCTAAGCCGACTTTTTCTAAATTTATCCTCAATTAGTGCAACACCAATTTTCTTTCGGATATACTTTAAGAGAAACTCCAATTATATAAATTTTTTTTTACATACAGGACATGAAATTTACATGAAATTACGCATTTCACTATCAATTCGTAAATATTATCACTATCACACCATATTCATTTAAATTTTACACATTTCACATATTTCACACCATATTAGGGTTTAAGGTTTAAGGTTTAGGGTTTAGAATTTATGAATTTATAAATAGAATAAATAAATATATATTAGAATTTAAATATTAATGAATTTATGCATTTTAATTTACATATAATATTATAAAGTATATGAAGCATGTGAAATATATGAAATGCGTAAAATGCAAATGAATATGATGTGATAGTGGTAATATTTACGAATTGATAGTGAAATGCGTAATTTCATGTAAATTTCATGTTCTGTACGTAAAAACCCCTTATATAAAACATAATAAGCATCTTAAATTATGGCATTCCAATTTCATATTAAATGAATAAGATTTAATAATGTTTCAAGCTAAACAAACAAAAAGACCAACCTACCACAATATTTTTACCTTCAAACACTACTACATCTTGAACTATAACTCTAAGAAAGACCAACCTTTCACATAATAATTAACTGCCTAAATAGAATAGACACCAATAGCTAAAATGAAGTACACAAAATAGTGAAAAAAAATCCACTAGATTCTTCAAATTCCAAGCTAAAATTCATGACATCAAGTCGGCGATAATCTCGATGCTCTTGCATCACAATCACCATTTAATTATACTGCTTTCTTGAAAGTGAATTACAGAGCTTTCCTATGTGAGTTAGCTATTGATTTATATTTAACATAATTTATCTTAATCTCAATATCTAAATCAAACAAATGATTAAATAAAAAATACACCAACTAGTCCCAGAGAAGACTGGTAATTCAATTAAGTCATCTCCTAGATTCATGTACCATGACAATCTTAAAAGGAACTCATACTCGATCAACAATTAACTAAATCATTTGTAAGAAAATTCGCCAAAATTTTAACCCGAAGTCTATTCTCCCACAAAACTCCTTATAAATCCCCCGAGATGTGATAAACTGAGGAATACATCAACTTAGTTTCCATAATCCTTCCATAGCATCTTCCAAAAGTAGTTGTGGTACTTTCTGTACAATTTGAAGAGAAACTATTGATTTAGTTCCGTTTTTGATAACTTGAGCACTGTAATAGCAGTTGTAAATTCTTTTGAATTATAGTTACAATCACGGAAGAAAAAAACGTTAACTTCCATACACAGGACACTAACCAACCGTCTCGTACCAAAAGCTCCCCACTTTGCAAAGATAGAGGGATAATCCAACATTCCCTTAATTCTTTTTTCCTTCGAGTATAGCAATAACCTTAGCCCTGTTTGTTTGCCCGTTTAAAATTAACTTGGTTTAATTTTAACTAGGCATATCACATCACACATAAAATTTAATATTAAAAATTAACTTTATTTCACATCTTACACATATTACTAAAATAATAACTAACTTATATCACATCCCTCACATATCCCAACATAATAACTAACTTTATATCACATCCTTCACACACCCCAACATAATAACTAACTTTACTTCACATTATTCAACAACTTCCAATAAAAAAATATCTCTATTCAAATTTAATTTTAAACTTGTTAAATTTTACCTTATAAACAAACAGACCAGTACCCAAGAGTCACCTCTATGGAACAAACCAATAGATGATAAGCCTAATTAATGATTTGCACATTAAATTCAGAAGTAATAATAACACAAGAAAATGAGTCAGTGGACAAATTCAGTACTTGAAGGACAAGCTAAGAAATTAGCATTTCTTGAAACTTAAAGAGTTTATTATCATGAATAATAATAACAAGGCAATTGTTTCAAAAGCTACATAATTCAAAACAATCATTTGCCTTACCCAGAGAAGCTCTGCAGCATGTAGAAAAGTGCTAGAAGAGCAAGCTTCCATCATCATTTAAAAACAATACAAGGGTTGAAAAGAAATAGAAGCTTCAATTGATCGAACCGAACCAACAAATATATTGATGATAACTCGACTAAACCTGTGAGTCTGACCTGCATTTGATCGTCTGTTTTGTTATGTTCTTGAACAACTGATAATTCGCATGTTTTCAAAATTGATCTGAATGCTTTAGGTCTGCTGTACAAAGATATCTTTCAGGAGATAGAAAATGTACTCAAGGATATCAACAACTGAGCTTCACTGATATAACCAGCAGCTTGAAGAACATGTCAACACATCCAAAAACGTTTTGAATCTCATGATCAGAGATAACATTGTATAAATTCTGGTGAAAGAATTATTTCCCTGAAAGTCATACAGTTCAGGAATATTACAGAGGGATGTAATTCAGATTGCACAAAATATAGTTAAGAAAACAAAGGTACCAAACAATAAGGTATTTAGAGGATATTAGCAAAAGCTAGATGCAAAGATTAAAAAGGCAATCAAATATATAAAATAAAGGGACGCTTAAATGCAGCCACAACAAACTTGCTTAATTATATACAAAAAAAAACATATGCAACACCAGAGAGAGAGAGAAAGAAAGTTATTCTATTTATCATAATCTGAATAGCACATAGCAAAAAGGCAATTTATAGATATTGATCATACGAAAAGAAGAAAATAATATAAACTTTTTCTTTTTTGATAAAGAAAATAATATAAACTTGCCTACACTAAGCTTCCCTAAATTTCAAAAGGAAACAAAAAACCTTAAAAGAGGAAAATAAACTATTCTAAACGCAAAAAGGAAATTAATAAATGCTATATTAATTACAACATTCTCGTAAGCATCACCACCCTTTAACAATAAAGAATCAAATTCCTCATTACCTATAATGAATCAACAAAAAAGTCTTTTGTTATGCAAAAGGGAATGTATACATAGAAGGAAACAGAACACCTTAGATACAATAATACCAACATAAATAAAACAAAAAAAGATATATATATATATATATACACATATATACCTTTCATCTTGGGTCTTCTTCGTGGACATCTTTCAGAATGATACTTCTCCAGAAAAGGAGCAATCAATCTGTCGAGTTTAGTCATCCAAAGTGCGACTGAGGAGATTGTTTGTGGCAAACTTTGAAACTTTATCATGATGTCATCAAAAATTGTACTAGAACGTAAGGATGACGCATTCTCGTATAGCCATTCCACATTCAAAGCAGCTACAAAATCACTGAGAACCTAAACAAGAAATTTAAGAAAATAAACTCATCAGATAATTGTCGCATTTCAAAAAAATTGGTGCAAATAATATGGCTACAGTGGCAAAAACAAGTCAATTGGTTGGTTTCAAGCAAATCAATTCAAACCTGATTAGCTCAAACCAAACCAGAGCCAATTAACAAATAGGCCAAAGTTCACAATCCTGGATTTTTGTTTTGATCTACTGAAATCCAACACAACCCAAGTTGCGTTAAGGTCAAACTGACCAACTTGAACGAACTACATTACAAAATTTCTAAGATGGTATGAAGTCGTGAATCCAAGTTAGCATTAACATGACCTAATTCAATAATGTGCAACCCGAACTCAACCCTTTTAATGTACTGGTCAAATGATATAACCATAGCAACTTTAAAAAAATGATATAATCATAGCCAAAACCACATAATAATTGAATTGACCCAACCTGAATTGTTGGGCCAGGTACGTTGTGGTTGTCAGTTCAGGTCATATACTGAAACCATAAAAGATAAGAATGACAGGAAAACAACCTGCATGAGTTCAGGCAAAGAGGATGTGCGCCGAAGTCTCTTAACCCAGAGCTTGTGAGCTGAACTTTTCCATGTTCCAGTAAAGGAACCTGCAGGCATGCCTCCCTGCAACAACTCAAAAGAAAAAAAAGTAAAGTACAGAAAAGTGATTAAATAAAGGGATAGATATATATTATTACCCTATTTATACATTAAACACCTAATTCTCAGTACTTACATCTCGTACACCCTAAAGTAACAGTATGACTGCCTTAAATTTTATCATCCCCTATGGCAGAATATCATTGAGAATACATTCTTTGTATATATTGAACAAGAGGAGGAAAATAAAGGGATGAGTTAAAAATGTAAAAAATTGGGAATCAAGTGCATAATATGTAAATAAAATAATTTTTTAAGTGTCATGTTAATAAATGTCCCTTAAATTAATGTCTTCACAATGAAGATCACTGTAATAACCAGTAGATCATCAGAATAGAAATAGAAGTTCATACCTCAATTGCATGAATTGCTGCTTTCAGTGCTTGCAACTGAGAAGATAGAACCTTATATTTCGTGAAATCACTGCCATCGCCCATATCTCTACAGGTCGCTACATGAACTGCATATCTTTCTTCAAGATCAAAGTCTATTTCAAAGGTAGTATGGCAAATTCTACAGTGTTTCTCATCCCTCCAATATAAATCATGACAATTCTCACAGCGAGCTAGTGATTCCATATACGGCCTTTTGCAGTTTTTCACAACGTTCAGGCTGGAATAGAAATGACTCCAAATCCATCTGTCATAGGCTTGCAAGCGCTCCAATTTTTTGTTCTTTTCCTTTGTCGTATTCCAACATTCAAGCACTATTGGAGAAGATTCTTGTAAGCAACAATCCATTGAACCTACAGGTGTCAAAATGTTGTCAACATCTGATACAGGCGAACCATCGCCACTGCTTGTAAAATGTGCAGCTTGATCAGATTCTTTGGCTTGTCTTCTTCTATACTCTACTGCAAGAAAACCATCCATAGCTTGACATAGAAATGCCTCTCTCTTCTCCAGAGCAGAAAAAAGGCGAGCTTCCCTCATGCCCCTACAATCTAGTGCTAACAACAGATCACGCAAAGCCTGTAATAAAGCCATGCATGGCATACGGAACAATCAACAAATAAACAATCTTTCACATAAAGAACAACTTCGTCTACTAACAGAGCAAATTTCAATTTACCACTAATTAAACTCTAGCCATGTCATATGCCACTAGTTTTATAGAAATAAGGAACATGGCACCATCTGTACACATCAGGAACCAGAAAAGCCAAATTAGCTATGGAATTTAACTAGAATTATTTAGACAGCAATAATGGCACTATGATCTTCATAGTGGTGTGTTTGTTTAACCAGGTTAACAAGATCAACTTTAACTAGGTAAATCTCAATCTTATACAAATCTTAATATTAAAATTAAACCGCATTTCACATCATATATATATTTTAAAATAAAAAAATAACTTTATTACAATACCAAAAATAATAACTAATTTCAAATCTAGCATACATCCTAACATAATAACTAACTTTATTTCATACCATACACAACTTTCAAACATAAATACTATCATATAAGATTAACTTTAACTCAAGAAATTAACATTTGCAAACAAACACAGCCCGCAATGAATGCCATTTTACTATATTGTTGTGTGATATGATCGTAAGAGACTTAAGTCATAAAACATGTGACACCCCGGCCTTCCGGCAACCCAAATAAAAATTTAATCACCCGAGCCATCGAAAACTAAAGCGTCACGGAAAATGAACTTTTAAACAATGCTACTGGTAGGGCTGTTATCGAGCCGACTTCGAGCCGAGCCATACTCGGCTCGAGATCGGCTCGCTCGAAATCTTTACGGCTCGAAATCGACTCATCAGTCGAATAGTTTCGATTTCGAGCCGGCTCGGCTCGAATGTGCTCGACTTCGAGCCAGCTCGATCACACTTTGAGCTGGCTCGAAATGCTTATAATTATTAATTAAAAAGACACAAATTTAATTTTTTAAAATTAAAATACATGCAAAAATTATATTTTTATATATATATGCTATTTTTTACAAACATAAAAATAAAAATATCATAAAACAATTTAACCACATCCTAAAATAATACCATAAAAATTATCATATAATTATATGCAATAAATTTGTTCATTAAATATCTAGTTAAATAAATAATAATAAATAAATTCATGATCGTCTGATCGAATCTCTCTAATTACATGAATAGATTATACATCATAATATCTAACAATATTTTATAATTAATATTATATATATGTATTTAAATCGAGCCGATCTCGAGCCAAATCGAGCCGATCCTACCCTGGCTCGAAATCGGCTCGAAAAAAACACCGAGCCATAATTTTGGCTCGTTAGTCGGCTCGTTTAAATCGACTCGATTTCGATTCGATCCAAAATCAATTCGATTTTCGATCGATTTTCGATCTTCGATCCATATTAACAGCCTTAGCTACTGGCAATAGCTGAAAATAATGCATTATGAGAGTTGATATATATGATTCACTACAATTTAGATTCATAAGAATAAAATGCAAGTACAAGATGATATTTACACAATATATATTAGAAACTCGCATAGCTGAAAATTTAACGAGTTACCGATTTAGATAATCAAATCACAAATTAAAATTCAACAAAATAATAGCATCAAATCACACTTTAAATATAACACAATCTAGTTATATGTTAAACAGTCTTAAGAGTATATTGTTTACAATCTCATAATGAATTTATAAAACTCATCTTCTAGCCAAGCTCTACATAACTAGTGTATCCTTGTGGTGCTATACCTACCACATGCATGGCAGAAATCCGTTAGGACTTAGTAGACAAATCAAGATGTCTTAGCAATCAAATATAAGTTGCAATTTAAATCTATCAAAAAGCAAAGGAGCAATTATTGAATAAAACATATTTCGTGTGCAATTCGCTTCACATGCCTGGCCCAATCATTTACTTGACAATGCAGCAAATAAAGATAAAACCATAGCATAAATGATTATGAACTATGCTCGTTGCCAAACTCTAATAATATTTTAATTAAATATGTGACTTGAATTTTCTTTAATGTTGGTATTAATAAGCAATAAACAACTCATAAAGAAGTAATCACCTAATAATGTATAAAATACAATATTAAATTACAAGTTAGTTCTATTTTATTATTTTCAATTTTTATTATTTGGGCCTTAGTTTCTTGGTTTACGCTTTAACTGTCTTTGCCACACTTTGGAAGCTATCAGATCAATATCAAGGATCCTATCAGTCATAGCCCTTTACGACAGAATAGTTATAGCCCTCAATGATAGAATACTCATAGTCCACAATGACAAGTTGGAAGTTGTCACCCCTCGTAAACAGTTAGAAACTATCACCAGATACCATATTTATCATATTTAGCTTGAGCTAAGGAAAAGACATAAACACAACAAGAAACATTTATTTAACATCATTGTCACACTCTAAATTTGGATCACTTTTAATCCGATTCTTGAGACAAATTTTACAAGTCTGTATGCTTATCCATACTGGAACCCTCAACCATAATCGAGTCTGCATAAATTCACCTCAAACTCCAACCAAAGTAGGGTAATAGCATGCCACCTTGCCAAGTCGCGTAATTATATACTTACAGCTTAAATTTGTAGATTCCTTGCCATTATTTAGAGTTTAGTGCATATGCCATAAAGAGATTCAGTTTTTTATGTTATGCCATCAAAATTAATTCATACTTATTTCATCATTTTAATGTCCATATATTATATAATATATTCAACAAAATTTATAGTTTAATGCCTCATAAATACAAATCAGACTTTTAAATAGGAATGCTAACCATGCTGAAAAACAGTAACAACTCATCTATATGGTTCAACTAACTAGAACTTACATTTACTAGCATATTTAGAGTAAACACTAAATAAACAAGTTGTAAGGAATCAAGTTAGCTAATCAATGGCAAAGTTTCATAATATTTGGATGTAATTAGCTACAGTAAAACTCCAAACAAAGCCATCAATGTCATAGCAAAATTCTGGATAGAATTATTGAATCAACTTCGAGAAGTTAATAATTTACTTTCCAGAATGAATTTGAGTTCACACAAAATAGCAAAGTTGTAGGTATAGAAATAAGCTAATATTTTGCAAAGTTTCAAATTAATTGAAGACAATTTGCTATAGCAAAACTCATTTTAAATCTTCTAGTGTCACTATAGATTTCTATACTCAACTTCATGCAATCAGAAAGCTACAACACCGTGCGAATTTGGTTCGGCATAAAACATGAAAATTGTAGATATGGAAGTGTTCTAAAAATAAGCTAACTTTCATTTAAATCCGAGTACGTTTAGTACTGATTTCCCTTTCTAGATAAAACTCGGTCAAAATTCACTCAATTCTTGACCACTATAGCAAAGGAACTTTCTTTCTATTGCCCCTCCAACTCTCCTAGCAAACATGCATGCAACCTCTTCGATCTTCCCTTCCAAATCCTATTTCTTAGCTCTCCTCCAGACTAACTCCTGCAACAGCAAGATGACAATGGAGAATGGAGATGTTTTCTCCATTAAATTGTATTTTGCATTTCTTTAATGTAGCCATGAACAATTGGCTACTAACAATGTTCATAAAGGTTTAATATAAAGCCACGTGACATTAAGAAATTTGCCAAATAGCATGATGATTTGACCATATGCTTAAGTCTTAAATGGAGATTAGGTTAGACTAGTCCCTAGGATTAACCTAAATTAATCAGTCCCTGCACCCAATTAATTGAAGATTTTCTTTCAAGTCCCTTAACTATTGAGGCGTTCCATATAAGTTTATTAAGACCAAATGAACATCCTCAGAGGAATTAGATGAAATTCACTACAATGAGCAAAATTTATGTCACCCTACGAGTTTAACTTTTGGGTCGATACGGAACAAATCCAACTTCCTATTCTCAGTTAGTTTTTGTGGTTATAAGCTTGTAATATCAGAAAGCTTATATGACATTATTGTCATAAATAGTTCACAACATAAATGTCACGAATAAAAGACACCAATATAGTTATTCAATCAGTGGCATGTTGCTCATAAAAAGCTAGTGGCCTATGCTTCAATTGGGGTTTAATTAGTCACAAACTGCAATTTTATCACTGAGAAAATTAAACTGGTAAGTGGAAAACGCAAATGAACAACCTGTGTTGTATCAATTACTTGCCAATGGCCATCTTCAGATGACTCGAAATAAACACGTCGATGGCCTGGATCAGTTCTATCACACGGACCAAGGAAAAGCCAGTAATTATTGTATCTGCGATCAGATCCTAAATGAATAGCTTTAAGAGAATGCACGCTGGTTTGAAGTCCGTCAGAAGAGAGCCCCTTAGAGACCATAGAAGAGGTCTGAGAACAATTCCCCTGAGAAGAATATCTTAACTTACTGTGTTCTATGTCCTTTTTGGTTTGCTTCCAGATATTTCCAGGTGTTAGAGAATTTTTAGACGGCAATCGCTTTAATTTAGCCCCTGATCCAAGGTACTGCATACTGGGGCTATTTGCTGGCATTGAATTTGTTGATTGCTGTACAGACATAGAAACATATTCAGCATCAAGAACTACATAGATTGAAGTTAACAAAAACAACTGGATAACGTCACCTACAAAATTGTAAGCTAAGTCTCCAGAAACTACACAATATTAAAGCAGAAACCCAATGAAAAAAAACAAAGTTAGCTTAATTGTAAAAGTACTCAAAATAATACGAGGTAGTCATACTGTATTAAGACCAAAATTGCATTAAAACCATTTCAGGTACATGAAATTGGAGACAACAAATCATCACCGACCAATGTTTGTCCTTTTCTTGTTAAACGTCTCAATAGCATCATAATCAAAATAGAAAAACATCTTTCAAAACAAAAAGTGGAAAAACATCATTTGACACACAAATACAATATACAAGAATATACATACAAATACTAGGACTGAAAATGAGTAGAGTTCAAGTGAGTTTGTCTCAACTCAAATTTGAAGATTTCAAGTTTGAGTCGAATTTGATTTGAGTTAACAAAATCTAATTGATTTCGGGTTGATTTTCGAGTTGAATCAAGCTTAATATTTAATCTTATTTTTTGATTTGAAATTTTATTTTGCATATAATATGTATTATATATTACTTTCCTAATTGAATTTATACAAGATTTAAAAAATACTAATAATAAATAAATAAATTTTTATTACATTCTACTCAAACTTCAATATAAAAATAATTTATTTTAATTCACATGCTCAATTATCTTCAATAAAACTATCAACTTTATTTTACATCCAAAACCAAAATATTTCATTCGTTAAGGATATAAAATAAAGTTGATAGTTTTATTGAGAATGATTGAGTATATGAAATAAAATAAATTTTTTTATATTGAGTTTATGTAAAAAGTAATTAAAATTTGTTTATTATTATTATTGTTATTTTTTAATTGAGTACCATTTTGGTCTTGGACAGGACCAAAATGGTCTTGGGGCCAAACCCTAAATCTCTTCAATATATATTTTAATATAACATATTCACATATGTACAATATTTTAAAATAAATCTGAAATGCTTACATACATATAATTGAGCAGATATTGATTCAATTATTAATTGAATGGATTTTTTCCGAGCGAGTTGACTTCAAGTTATAAGAAAATCAAGTCGAGTTTGAGCCGAGTAAAATACGGGAAAGTTTGGAGTCGAGTTTCAGATATTTTGCTCACCCTTACAAATACATATGCATATTACACGTATTCCTTCTATGTAATAGATTGTTTTAAGTTGAAAAGAAGAAGAAAGAGGCTTCATCTTTGAATTATAAGCAAATGGATTTAGGATGACACTAATATATGAATAAGCACCATAATCCGATATGGCCACCTGTACAACAACAACAAAGACTTAATCCAAAACTAGTTGGCTCTAATACATGGATTTTTCTTCTTTATTCAGCTCTAATCAAAGGAAAACTCTCTATAAGCGCATGTAATTCAAGATCAAAGAGATCCAAGTCCTTGTTGGCCTTTCCAATCCTCTCTTTAAATCATAACTTGGATTCTCGCATGTTTTTGCATAGTGACCTCTATAGAGCGACAACAGACATGGTCAAACCACATAAAACGTCCCATCCTCATCTTATCCACTACAGGTGCTACAAACACTCTCCCAATATTATGGCCAGCTAAAGAAGTAGAAACATATTTACACTTGTATGTATTGAAGGTGGTGTTTTGTAAATGGCCAAAGAGCCGTGAAAAGAAAAACTATGGCCAAAACTTCATTTAAATTTAAAAAAATAATAAAAATATCTTATATCTTATTCTACATAAATTTCAACATTAAACAATCACTTTATTTCATATCTTACACATTTTCAAAAAATTAATCAACTTTATTTCACATCCAACACAATTTTTACGTAACTCCCGCCCTTTATTTCCCACATACACATATTATGTAAAAAGTCACAAAATTTGTCCAAACAAACCATTTTGTTTTCTGCAACAAAACTAACCTTTGTCTTTTCAGTCCCTTTTTTTAGTTATAACACAATTATTTTTCAATAGTTCAGAAGTTTGATTTTCTAGACTCCTTGATTACCTGGTTGCGTCAAGGCCATCCAGTATAGGACAAAACAAAAGCAAAGAATAAAATAGAAGATTGTTCTATCGAGGTTGAGATAAGGAATGGAAATCCAACAGTAGGCCATGTTTGAACTTAGGTTAAGTTACTTTGGGTTAGTACAACCTGTTTAGTATTAATTAAAGGGGTTAGATTAAAAAAAGTTGTATTTGATTGGTAACCCATATTTGTGAAGTTTAATATAATTATTTGTTTGGTGACTAAATTGGGTTAGACAAGAACTTAACAACAGTTTTAGCTGGGAACAATCATCCAGTTCAAAGTTGTATTCTAAGAAGATCGAACAGGTCCACCAAGTTTGCAGTTAGCCAGTCACATACTTGAGTAAGAAGAACAGGCGCAGGAAGTACCACCTCGCAGTCGGTGTAGTGATAATGGAGAAGTGAAGGGAAGAATCACAAGACATGAGATAATCAGGAAGGAGTGGGGTTAAAAAATATTAGGGTTAACGGAGTTAACAGTATGCAATGGAGTCAGCTAACTTTAACCTACGTTTGTATTAAACAAAAGGAGGAATAAGAATCTGGGCTAATTCCAATCTAGTGTCATATGAGCATATCGAAAATGCCAGGAAAAAGGAGTTATCTATCTCTTTATTTCTGTAAGATTAATAGAAAGCTTCAACAGATGGCTCATTTTGGATGTTGAAATTTTTCATAATGACAAAATAATCCAGTTGACGAATTTTTCATACCACTTCTCTAGGAGCGGAACAAGCATCAACAAGATCTACTAGAGAAAGCAAAACATCCAGCTTCTCCTCTATGCTTAGTTGTGAGTAGTCACCTTCCATCAAACCAAGAATCCATGCTTCTCCTGCATAACTTTCATCAATTTCATTGTACTCAATTGATTTCCCTGGTTTTTTATGCCGAGTCTTATACTTGACAATCCTTTGTTCACATACACCTGAACTCTCGTGCTCAGAATCATCACTGCTACTAAATGCACTACCATCAATAGATTCATCATCCACACTTCCATAACCATCATCCTCTGAGTGAGATTCAATTTTGTCATTAATCTGAGTGTATACACGGAGTCGATATGTTGAGCAACCAATTTTTTCAAATAATGTAACATCACTTGAAAGAGTAGTGTATATAACTTGTTCCTGCTCTTCTATCATCCTTGACATGTTCAATGCAACAATCTAAAGGTTCAACAAATTGTCAGCCTGGATGCAAGAGGAAAGGCATATTATCCATGTCGTTAAATAAGAATGTCTATAATAGCTCATACCTGAGGAGCTTTAGTCAGCTCATTAACTTTTGCACCATGACTACCTTGCTTCAATAAGATCCTGAAAAGTTCACCTTTCAAAGTTCTAGGACGTAAGCCAAATTTCGCTATCTGATTTCTTCCCTGCAACATGACGGTAAGGGTTTTTTGTTTAAAAAAAAATCAGAAATCTAACCATACAATGTTGCTTATTACAACTGGATGATCGTGGCAATTGAAGACTTCAGATTTCAAGGAATGGGGTATGTGTTGTACAGAAAGCCTTAGATTACACAAGAAATGACAAATAAAATTAAGCTGTCCTGAATTTGTATAAACTTTCCTAAAATCATTGGCTGCAAATCCAGTATCTTAGATGAATGTGCTTCTATATTTCAAATTCAAAAGCGAAGTAATGCACAACATTTTAAAGCCCAAGAGAAAAATTTAGTGTCCATGATAATCATGAGGTCAGTTCTTATGGAGTATTCTTTAAAATTTTAAAAAATTAACATGAATAAACTTGCAGCACCAGCGCAATCTAAACTAGTTTAAGAAAAATATTGAAACCATAAAGCACGAAAGCCTTAAACAGGTAGTCATTTTCAAGTAAATAATTTTGGCCAAATACAGGCTGTCTAAATTTGGCTCTGTAACGCATTATGAAGTTTGACAGATTAGTACAAAGGCATATCAAAACTTGCAACCTAAAACTCATATACACCAATTGACAGATTATTTTTAAAACCAGTTTCAACTAGCTTCAATAAGTTCAGTATAACCACCCAAATATTATAACCATTTTCAACTCAATTTACAGGATACTAACAAGCATGGATCTTTTAAAGAACACCTACGAATTGTGAGACTTAACCAATATAAAGTTATTTACACATATCCTGAATGACTGTCTTCTAGAAAAATACCTCATACCAATAAATCCCAGTATATCATTAAAATCTGAGTAAAAAATTCACCCCTGTCAAGCTTATGAAGTAATAACACTCTGTGTTCTCAAACTAATTCGCTTCTGTTGCTTGACAATTCCTTAAGGTAGATGAGATTTTCCGTTATTGTCAGTTCATTTTAAGCACTCGATGATGACGGAGTTCTTGATTTCAACAACATCACACAATTAACATGATCAGAAAAATAATGTGACAAATGAAAACTATAAAACAAATAAAGATGAACCAAATCATGAAAAATATCCAATACAGCATTCTAAAATGCATTCTAACTATTATCTAACAGCAAAATAAAGCTATAATGAGAAAATAGTTAGGATCAGTCAGTACAACCACATTTTGGGAGGAAAACAGTTTTGAAAATGCATTTATTACAAAAAACACAGCTTAGGGCGAAGCTGGTGACCGAAAAGGAAAACTTAAATAGTACAAAAATGAGAAGTAAGCACAATATTTGCTTCACCGAGCAAAACCCCTACCCACAGTCCCAAGCCTCAGCAACAGCATTATGAGGGAGATCATTTATTGAGAACCTATCTTCTCTCTTAAAGTTTCAGAGATAGTAACAAATATAATAGAAAAAAAGATTGTTATACATGAAACTCTAAAATTATACTACATATATAACTTAAACAAACTTTTAAGGACAACAGATCAGAAAATCCCATTAAGGATACATGAACATTTCGTTTTCCTCATTATAACCGATTTCTAGTCATTATCTTGCCAAATATATTATTCATATTAAAAATGCCTTTATAAATAAATATCAGCAAATGTGCTAACTCATTTGATAAATTAAACTCAAGAAAGCATGTAGTTTTCTTACATAACACTCAGGCACACTAAACTATCAATGTTGGAAGCCACGTTTTTAAATGCCCTGATGCAATCCACTCAGAGAAAGCTTCAAATCGTACGAGAAGAGTAAATACCAGCTCTTATGCACAATATAAAAGACTAGTATACAAGGTCATAAAATCCAACAACATAAGGTTGCATCACAAACACAGTCAAAGTATATAAGATGCCAAGGATATGCATAAAATAATGAACCTTAATGAAATTGAAAGGAGCGCATCAGGAAAAAAATCCAAACCTTGTTGATGTCTCTTCTCGTGAAACTATGTTTGGGACCAAAACCTGCTGCAATCATTACTTGTCGCAGAATTTCTGTCCATGTAAGAGAATTAAGACAGAGATTCCAAATATTGACATTGAATTCCTGCTCCCTTGCCTGCAGTGTGAACCAATATAAAGTTCAATAAAATCAATAGGAAAAGAAAATGATGATTGTGAATATACTGAAAAGCTGATATTGGATTCACTTTTATATTATTGGAACTCCTCTCTAGAAGTTTTCCTTCAGTGATAGGTTAATAACAAGGTTTACTTTGCATTTCATGCAAGTCCATAGTGAATCCTTTCATGTGAGTCCCCGAGGTGATTCGATCATTTTAATTAGGTCTTCATATTAAATTTACCATCAATTTAAAGCACAATACACATATACCCTCAAACTCTCTACTATCCACTTATTTATCCTTTCCCACACACCCCCATCTGGGCCACCCCTCCACCCCCAAACGCATCTTTGACCTCTTCCTTTCCCCAGTCTCTATTCCTCCATCTTATTTTTACAATGTAATGGAAAGAGTAGGACAGAGAAATACGGGCATAGCAAAAAAATAAAGACAATGAGAAGGGGCATTTTGACCAAATTGTTCAATTATACATAAGAGACCACCTTGAAATATATTTGAAAACTCATGGACCTCTATAAAATACACATGGGCAATGCAAGAAAGGACCTACATGAAATAAGGAGAGAAAAAGAGAGACGGAAGTATTTTGATCAAATTGTTCAGATAAAACCATCTGTGTATATACAAAAATCAATGAGATCAATCATCTTGAAATAAATTTCAAAACTATTGGACTTAGATAAAAATTGACAATGCATAAAGAACCTGTGCAAAACTATGAAGTACGACTATGACACGACGATACAGATACGATATGATACCGATACGACGATACGGATACAATATGATACCGATACGACGATACGGACACGATATGATACCGATACGACGATACGACTTAAAAAAAAAAGATACAGATATGTAAGGAGACGACTGTTATATATGTGTGTATAATATGTCATATTCTCATATTTAAGGTGTAGCTTTATGGTAGATCAGAATGACTTATACATTGTATTACTATAAATTTCAAACATATCTTTTAAATTTTATCAAATTAATTATATTTTTTCAGTCATTCTTGATATCACTAAAAGAAATATTATGAATAATTTAATTTGAAAAACAAAAACATCCAACAATAATTATTGAATTTTAAAAATTTTAAATTAAAATAATGCCATAAAATTTGTTTAATTGCTTCCAAATCTGTCACAAATTATTTAAGTAAGATGAGAATTTAAATATACATCAACAAATTAGTTTTAGTTTTAATTGAAATTCGACTCAAATCAATTAGCTCAATACCAACGAGATACAATTGATAATACAAATGCTGTGACATAAACTCAGATATACTAACCTTATCAAAAGCGAAACATGTTCTGTTTTCGAGTCTCTAACTAAATAAATAGATAAAATAAAAAAGGTTAAAATCTTATTCTTTTCGTAAGATGAGCTTAATTAAGGTATAAAGAAATGATCGACGTCCAACAAAAGTAAAACAATATCGATTGAGATAAAAAAAAAACAGAAACAATGCTAACATCTGTAAGGTCGTGAAAAAATGTCGGCTAAAATAAATGATGTAGCTGCTTGCAGATACCAAGCCTTTTTTTTATTGCCAGAACACTAACGTGCATGAAGCCTTCTACAATCCCAATTGCATGAGCCCAATGTATATCCACACATCAACCTTAACATCCTCATTTCTGCAATATTTATTTTATTTATATGTTTTCTCTTTGCAGGCCAGCATTCAGCACCATATATCATCGCTGGTCTTACTACAGTTTTATAAAATTTACCCTTAATTCTGGATGTAATTTTTCTATCGCACAACACACCAGAAACATTTCTCCATTTTACCCATCCTGCTTGAATTCTGCTAATAACGTCATTATCTATTTCGCCATTATTTTGTATAATTGATCGAAGGTATCTAAAGCGCTCACTCTTCTTGACAATTTGATTACCAATTGTCACATCTCCAATATAAGTATTTCTTTCTTGACTAAATGTGCACTCCATATATTCAGTTTTTGATCTACTGAGATAAAAACCTTTAGATTCTAGAGCATTCCTCTTAAGCTTTAGTTTCGCCTTAGCTCCCTCTTTAATTTTCTCAACAAAAATAATATCATCTACGAAGAGCATACACCAAGGCACCTCATTTTGGATATGTCCAGTCATGACTTCCATAATCAAAGCAAAAAAATACGAACTTAAAGTCGAGCCTTGGTGTAATCCAACTGTAATAGAAAAATCCTTAGTCAAACCTCCATGTGTCCGAACACAAGTAACAACTCTTTCATACATGTCTTTAATAACTTGAATATAAGCAATGCAAATCTTTTTTTTTTCTAAAACTCTCCAAAGTACTTCTCCTGAAACTTTATCATAAGTTTTTTTTCAAATCAATAAAAACCAAATGTAGGTTTTCCTTAAATTTTTTCATTAAACTTCTTAATAAATGAATGGCTTCTATAGTAGATCTACCTGACATAAAACCAAACTGATTCTCTGATACCTTAGTATTATGGCGTAACCTTTGTTCGATCACCCTCTCCCAAAGTTTTAAAGTATTACTCATTAATTTAATTCCTCTATAATTGGCACAATTTTGTACATCGCTTTTATTCTTATAAATAGGTACTAATATACTATTTCTCCATTCATTTGACATCCTTTTAGTCTTCAAAATCATATTAAATAATCTAGTGAGCCAAGAAACTCCTTCATCTCCTAAGCACTGCCAAACATCTATTGGGATGTTATCTGGTCCTACTGCTTTTTCATACTTCATCTTCTTTAAAGCTTTCCAGACTTCAGCTTTACTAATACGTCGGATGTAAGAGTAATTTTTACTTTCTTTTAGGGTGCAGAATTCTGTAAGATCAATTGAATTTTCACAACCTTCATTGAAAACTGTTGAAAGTAACTCATCTATCTATCTTTGATATCTTCTTCCATAAAAAACACTCTTTGATCTTCATCTTTAATACATTTTACTTCAATTAAATCTTTAGTTTTTCTATCTCTTGCCTTGACAATCCTACATAATTGTCTTTCTCCTTGTTTAGTGTCTAGCTTCTTATATAAATCCTCAAGAGCCATATTTTTTACATTGCCTACTGCTTTCTTAGATTCTCGTCGAGCCATTTTATATTTCTCCCCTCCCACTTATCATTATTTTTGTTTTTAAACCAATCTCTATAACAAATCTTCTTCTCCTTAATTTTTTCTTGTACATCATCTTTCCACCACCAAGTTTCTTTATTATTTGGAATCATTCCTTTGGATTCTCCCAGCACATCCTTCGTCACCTTACGGATACAGTTAGCAACTGTCAACTACATAAGATCAGTTTCCCCGTTAATATTCCATTGCCCAAGTTCTAGAACCTTGTTCTTAAATATACATTTGTTCTCATTCTTTAATCTCACCATCAAAGTCCGAGGATAGGATTTTGACTTATTATTTCTTTTCCAATACTTTATCTCGGAATCTAAAACCATTAATCGATGTTGGGTAGTCCAAACATTCACTTTGGAATGACTTTACAATCTTTACAATCCAAGCGATCCGTTTCCTTATAAGAAAAATAATCAATCTGAGTTCTTGAAGTTCCATTCTTGTACGTGATAAACCAGCCCCTCTCTCTTCTTGAATAAAGTATTAGCAATTACAAGATCATATGCTGAAGAAAACTCTAAAATAGTTTTACCCTCCTCATTTATCTCTCCAAAACTAAAATATAATTTACCCATGATTTTGTGATTATGTTTATAATTCCATTAGCTTTCTTCATTTTATCTACCTTGTTTTCATGGTCACATATAAAAACAAAAAAAGGAATACATCTTGTGACATGATTATCTTAATAAGCATATTGAAAGAAATGAGTCAATACAACAATAGCCCAAATTGTGTTTAAATGAAGATTACTAAAATTGAACGTTAAGTTAGAAACTTAGTAAGACTTTTAAATTACTAAGCACCACAAATATAAGAATTAAAAAAAGAAATTTAAGAAAAAATTCATGTACAAAGACCAAGCTTTAATAAAGATTAGGCCTATAATAAATACAATTAGGGTTTAACACAAAGCAAAGCACAAAAATCATTGATATAAATAAAAGAAATTAACCTTCTAAGAGTAAATGCATCATAATAGTCGGTTCTTCTCAACATGATGCATGGCAAATGTATAAACAAAAGATATAAGTTGTCAGAATTTGGATGGCTCTTTGATATTAAAATGACTAAGACCAAGGATAGAAGACAAAACTCATAGGGATTGTAGTTTGTATTCTAAAGCTTGTATTGAATGTAATTGAAATCTGAATGCAAATTTAAACCATCTTATATCCCAATATAAATTTCTTTAAGCGCTAGGTATGATAACTCCTAATACCATACAACCCAATGACGAGAGTTGCAGGTTTTCTTTGGAAAACTGCTTGGGTGGAGGCCATTTTAATCATAGTCATGGAGAAAATAGCTTCTTAAATTTAAAAATACTAATAATATATTAAGCAAGATGGAAAATAATCTGACTTTTTTTGAAATACGTATGTGATGGGAAATAAATTTTTTTTTTCATGTGATAGGAAATAAAGTTAGTCAAGTTAAAAATTTGTGTAAGATATAAAATAAATTAATTGATGTATTAAGAATTATATAGCAAGTGATATAAAGTAATTTTTTTAATATTAAAGTTTGTGTATTATGGATGAAAAGTAATTTTTTTATATTTTTAGAGTTGGAGGCCCTTTTGTCTTTACCTATGGTTAAAATGACCTCCACCAAAAAGTATCTTAGGATCTCAGAGTAGCCAAGCAAGTTTTTTTTGAAAGAAGGAAAGGAGAGACAAATATCAAATAGGAAACAGTATTTCTTATTCTTTCAAAGAAGCATAGTCCAAGCTTTAGGGTTGCTAATAGAGCTCTGCCCATGCAATAAACGAAGAGAAATACTTACTATTGCCAAATCAAAAGAAAGGAATCAAAAATTTAAAAAAAAATGTTAAAACGAAAAATTTACCCCTCTGAATACAAAGTATCTTGATCAAGCATGAAAGCAATACAAAAAATTATTGCATGCCACGACGTAGTACACTAGATTTTTTCTCATATAACATTGTATTTCTCACCTCTATGAAATACATGTGTCATCAGAAAATAAATCAAAAAAGTGAGAAACATAGATCACACGTGGGAAATAAATTTAACGTATGATTCAAATAGCATTTGCATACATAATAATTTTTCAAGCAATACAAATCACTCATTCTTTACGCCAAATATATCTTCGATGAAACTGCTGCAGGCATCTCAAGGTGGACAACCATAAGTTGGCTTCAAATTTATGGATAGCCATCCCCTTTCTCTATGTTAATGCAATCACCTATTGAATAACCATTTCTTTTTGCTGCATTTTTAGTTTCTCTTCTACTTCATGCAGTTGTTGTTGGAACATCATAAGTTTCAAGTTCCAAACATACTTAACTTGTAACTTCACTTTGCTTCCATAAAAACAAGGGCATGGAAAGGGAATGTAGAAAAAATAATGAGCTTTCTAGGGTTCGATTTATCATAACATTGATAATTGTGATAGAAATTGTATCATTTGTGGCAAATTCTTGCTTAATCGAGTGATATTTCATGGATGATGCAAAGATTGCTGCATATATCTCTTTCAAGTTTGATTGGTGAGAGGGTTCAGCTCATGCCCTATCACCATTAAGATCAAGTGTACAACTAACTGCTCCCTCTCAAACACATTATACACCTCTAAAAAGGGGAGCTAGGATCAGGGTGGCCACTGAACCAAACCAGACCAATTTTGGACTAGTTTTACATGTTCCAAGTCTAAACCGGTTCTTTACCAAACCAATGCCGATTCCGAAGCTAAAACCAATCTGGCAGAACCGGTCCAGAATCGATGACCAGCAACTAGCTCGGGACCAGTTCCACCCCTTTGTAATTGTTTTTTTTTTAAAACATTTACAAAATTTTGAAAAATAGAAATTTTCATTAACTTTCATGTGTAAATTTAAAAAATATACATGTTCAGAAATTAAAAAAATCAATTTTCATCATATACAAGAAGCATTTGTCATACATACTCTTCTTTTTCCTAAGGAGACTTGTCTAGAAACTCATCTCCTTAGTCTATGATTCACGGACATGGCATGGGAACATAAGGTCATAATACAGTACGACACAACAATATATTTCCAAAATATAGGACACGAACAGTGCAAAATATGTCAAATACTATAATAATAAAAACAACAATTTATATTTGAGAAAACATAAAAGAACATCGAATAAACCTGATTCTTTAAGTATAAACAACTTGTGGGTAGCATAAAAGTGCCCTAAGATTAAAAGGAAAACATGATACCTTGTTAGCCTCGGGGAGGATAGGTGTGATTGACATGAACATGGTATGGTTTGTAGAAGTGTCTACTTCATAGTTAATGATTTAAGGGTTGACGAACCAAACGGTTGTTAACATGCATAATATTGTAGTTGAAAGGCTACTTCAATTGTGGTAGTCTCATTCTTACCATTAAGGAGAATACTAACTCTAATGTGATTGTGAATTCTGTTAACGCATCACATGCCAGGGAAGCTAATGTAGGAAATTGTTTAGAGCTCTCTTGCCGCTGTTGTAGTAAGCTAAAGCCTTTTTTTCTGTAAGATCGACAAATCCAAATAAAACTAAAACTCAATTACGTTTAATACAATCAATTGTATGGTTTGATCTATCGATGATCCTAAACTAGTCGATGCTGCTCCTTTTAGTCGTTTTGTCATCGCCTTAATAGACCTATTAAACCCATCGGTGAAATTTCTAAAATTATATAGCATACTACCAGCATTTGTTTTCCTATAATACAAAGAAAATATTTCTTAAAATAAGTTGCAGCCCGACTACTTTTGAGAGTCAAAGAGTTCTTTCATTCTTCTCCAAGAATTGTTTTTTTGATAGCACCTTACTCCAGAAATTAGCATAATCATATAAGATGGCATCGATCGATTCTTCTCTTTGGTTAAGATTTAATAAAGATCCCAAAATATAAATCAAAGGAATCATTTGCAAACACTTTTTAAATTTTAACACTATTTTGTAAACAAATAAATGTAAATCGGCATGACCTCCAAATTCTAAAAAATTTCTTGAACATTGGAAATGCATCAAGTAAAATATAGATGAAGTCGGAGAGTTACTAGCAGAAAAAATATCTATGACATTTTTAAAAATACCTAACAAATTTTAACAAGCTCCAAGAAAATTCAAACTTCATCAATTATTTAAAATTGTTCATTAGTTATGCATGTATTATAGTAATGCGTAATTAAATTTTCATAATGTATAGCCTCCCCAGAAAGACGATGGAGGGAGCTCCATCAAGTTTCTATGGAAAATAAAATTATAACAAATGGCATACCACTCACCAAGCAAATTTATTTTCATTCCCGTTTATGACTCGAGTTTCTAATTAATTAACAAAAGTTTATGATTTTTCTCAATTGACTCGGAGAGGACCAAAAATGAGCTTGACACAAATATTTATAATGTGACTGGCACACGTAACATTAAAATGGAACTATTTAAAATCGAAGATAATGAAATTTTAAAATAATTTCTTGTAGATATATTATTCGATGCATTATCTAACGTAATTGAAAGTACTTTATCAATAGTCAAAATACACTATGCTATAATGTGACCGGTATGTGATTGGTCTAAATGATTTAATTTTTTGTTAAGCTCATTTGTCGTCTATCTAATGGCAAGTAACGACTAGATAACTCTTAACATTCGTGCTACCCCAAATATCAAAAGTTAAACCAACATGACATTAGATTTTTCAAGTGTTCAGTTATATATTTTTTTAATACTCTTTATACATTTTTAAACACTCCATTTTAGTGTTTAATGTCATAATTTTTTATACAGGGGTCGTAATTAATTAGCATGAAATCTAAATACCCCTAGTTTTCACAATGTGCAAACAATAGTTCAGTTGAAAAAACATACCACACAAAATCAGTTCTAGCATTCTCATTTGAAAAGCTAAAAGTTTGAAATCCACTTCGTGGATTTAATTAGGTTTGAGTACCCACGAATTGGGCCAACTAGCACGTATGTATATCAAATTGGTGGAACTTCACTAAATGATTTTTAAAGATGCCCATCCCACCTCTGAATTCTTTGGTCTTGCAAGAATATACATTCTTACAAAGCTTGCAAATAATATTTACTAAATCTTGTTTGCGCAGATCAACAATAACAATACTAAAATATTCACAAACCTCACATCTTTTATTAAAGGAGACTCAAGATGCATCAACAAAGGAACCGGTCGACGACGACTGAGAGGGACAGGAAGATGGACCGCATTCTTCCTGTGCACCCAATTCCATCACAGTTAGTGGAGGCGCAACCCTTTGCGATTTTTCCAGGTATTCATCATGTGTTCCACAGCCACAACCGATCCACAACTAAGATGATCCGCATCGAGAAGCTATTGTCAAAAATTTTATAAGAGCCTATATTTCTTAGAATGAGATTAGAAAGAGAGATAGTGAGAAGATTAGAGGAGAAGAGGGGAGTGCTATTTATATGAAAAAATGAAAGAAGAAAAAAATCCTAACCCCTTTCTCTAGCCCCACCCCTATCAATAGCCAATTAGCCAACCAACGGTTAAATGATAGTTGGCAGAGCCAATGAGCAAAAATAAAAAATCATAATAATAATAATAATAATAATAACAATAATAATAATAATAATAATAACAATAATAATAAAAATAAGATCCTACCAGTTCCAAATTAATTCCAAAACTAGTTCATGGTAGAACAAGAACCACCGATTCTACTAGTTCCATATTCCAAAACCAATGCAGAACCTAGACTACCCAGGTTCCCAAATTAGACTGGGTCTAGAATAATCAGGTTAGTCGGCTAGAGCTATATTAAGGGAAGTAATAGGGATAGCAATGAGGTAGGTTTGGGTCATACCCTCCTTGTTATGTATTTTCCATTATACATACCCACCCAATGCGACTTCCAACCTGCCTCGCACATGCCAACCTTCATTGTCACACTATTCGTACCTTCCCCGACTTCTCGGTTCATTAGGACATAATGTAATTCATTCATCACCTTTACAACAACAACAACAACCAAGCCTTAATCCCACTAGTTGGGGTCAACTACATGAATCCTTTGTTTTCATTGCGCTCTATCAGTTACCAAATTCTTATCTAAGTCTAAGTAACTAAGATCACTCCTTATAGTTTCTTGCCATGTCTTCTTTAGTCTCCCTCTTCCTCTTTGTACATGAGCAAAATCCAATAACTCAATTTTTTTAACTGGAACTTCAATCAGCCTACGATTTATATATCCAAACCATCTAAGCTGACTTTCTCTAAGTTTCCTCAATTAATGCAACACCAACTTTCTTTCGGATATACTCATTTCTCATTCTATTATTCATGTATATCCATACATCTACCTTAGCATCCTCATTTCTGTAACATTTATTTTATTTGTATATTTTCTCTTTGCAGGTCAGCATTCAGTAATATATATCATCGCTAGTTTTACTACAGTTTTATAAAATTTACTCTTAAATTAGCAAAAAAAAAGTCTAATATAACATGTAAATTATATACAACAAACACCAAATCAAATAGGAATGATACAATATTTTCTAAAAACGATATGATCTGAGTGTCATTCATGGAATATTGTATTTAAATTTTTTTTTCCCATTTCAATATATTAGTTAATAGGTTATGACTGGTATACTTACATTAAAGCCATACCCACCATTTTAGTCAAACGTCTCACCCAAATAATTACTTGATTAAATAGATAATACTAATGATAATGAATTTTTTTTATCACGTCATATACAAATTTTAATATAAAAAATCCACTTGATACTTACATTAAACTTATACCCACCATGCCCTATGATGGGTATGGCGAATCTAAATCTGTATCCACCACATGGGTTGAATTTTGAAACTCACACCCATCCCATTAAGGGAGGGAGGAGAGCAGAGGGGAGGGTTAAGTTAAATAGGTATGAATACAAATTGCCATCCTTAAGAAAAAATGTACCAACGACAATCGAGATAAGTCAAACATAATTAAGAAAAAAGATCCTAGAGGAGAGTAAGTAGGTGTTATATTAGAAGGCATTGTGCTATTCCTACTACATCCTTAGTTTGCATTCGCTCCCATGAAAGATAGAGCCGAAGTAAACGATTCCTCACCCAAACTAGAAATCAATGCTAATTAAAATGGACTATAACACAATTTTTCAAAAGCATTCATCAACACAATTTACACGAACGCAGCATAAATGATGCTCTAATTTAGCCTAAGTCTCTTGGATTATTTTGATTAAAAAGAACTAATTGGTCCTTATACCATTTTGGTCATGCTTCTCACCAAAATAATAACATCATTAAGTAAATAATATTAATGATATGAATTATTTTTTTATCACATCATATACAAATTTTATATAAAAAATTCACTTTATTTTACATCTTATACCTTTTCAAAACAACTATTAACTTTATTTCACACTCTACACAACTTTTAATATAATTTTCTATCTTATCATACAAGACAAGTCTAAAATTTGCAAGTCCTGACCAAAATAGTCTCAATGCCAAACAGGCAAGACAGGCTAGCCAATGTAACTTGTTGCTTTTGTGAAGCATACAGGGTAACTTGTACCATTGTTTTGGTTGCAGCTTGAAATGCTGGGCTTTTAGTTAGTCTCGTTTAACCAGTTGATTCAGAATCCAATAGGCTAGCCATGCATCCAAAACTTCTTCAGTTGTATCCATTCGTTTCATCATGGATTAGGTTTTCTGAATTTTCAAAGGCCCTACAACGTTCTCATTTAGTTTCAGCTTGCATCCAGATTTGTCCAAGTTTTGCATCTTCCACAAATGCAATAGATTATCTTTAGATTTCACTGAACGTAATTTCACATATTGCAAAGATTTCATGCATCATTGAGACATTCAACCTTGGTAAGCCAATCAGCAAGTAGAAAGCAAAATCACGGTCCATATGACTTTAACTACTCTAGTGCAACAACAAAGGAACCGAACAACAGAACAAGGTTTACATAGTTGTTCACAAGACAAAGCTCCATGAAATTATTCTTGAAATAAAGTACAATTCACAAGGTCTCATTTAAAGAAATTTAAATTGAATACATATTCATGTAAAAATCACACTTACAAAATGTAAGAAACTCAAATATCTGTAGTCTTTCAAGCCACGAGACACAAAACCAGTAGATATATCCCTGTTCACACCTAACAGAAGGAGCTTGAGTAGGCACACATGAATTTCACCTAACAACAAGGAACCCTGAAATTCATAGACACAATTCCATGAGCTCTAGATGAACAAAAAGACAATGCATGAATGGATAAGGGAATATAAACCAACCTGGTCACAGAAAGATTCAGCAAAGTCATCAAGTCCAAAAGGTTCTAGTCCAATGACAGTAGCATGATCATACAAAAAACGAAAAACCTAACAATGCAAAATACAGGCCATTACTCAGTGAATTATAAAAATGCTGAACATGTTTATACTTCGTATTAGCATTTTTAATATAAAGAAATAAAGGAACATGAAATTGTCTGGTTTGTAATTACAGTCATGTTTGGGACAAAATATTCCATTAAATTCTTTTTAAAAGACATGAAACAAACTTCTAGGAAGTGAATGTGTCTATAACTGATATCTAATGTCTGTTGCATAAGTAAACTAAACCTACAAGATTAGCAGGTCAATTCCACTTAGAAGTAAAGTACAGCATCACTTACCATGTATTCTTAATTCTCTCCTTTTAACCTAATAGCAGTACCATAATGTCTTGTTTATCTTATATAGTGCTGATTTTTCTTCTTTTAGAAGTCATTGAATTTTTACTAAGAGTAGCTGGTCATAACAAAGATGTTCTTGATAAGGTGTTTCTTTCAAAAGAAAAAACTTGTCCCCCCTTCTTCCAAATGTCAAGGTTAGCAATAAAATTGAACTCAAGTCCATTTTTTAAGCACATTCACAGAACAACAATAGGGGTTTCTACCATTTTGTTTCTTCAAAGAGATCAAATTCAATTTGAATCAGCTTAGTCCTAATTAATTCAAATCAACCATCACGTGAATTGTCCATAGAAGCAGCAGTCATAGACACAATATCAAGTCAACCATTCTGGAACAATGATGCACAGCATTTTTTTCAAGCGTAGAGCACAAAGCAGACTGGCACTTCAGTGAAGTACATCCTCTTCACAGTCTCATGAATTTCTCAATTCAAATATAAATGATGACATAAACTTTAATCACATAAAATTTAATCATATTAAGTGGATATGTAAGATTTTTTATTAAAACATCAAGTAGAATATGACAAAAAAATCAAGCATGGGGATGAAAAAGTGCGAAAGGTGAATTGCATGTCAATGAAGTAGTACTCTAACATAGCACTTTCTTCCTTAACACCCTACCCCCACCACTCAAGTAATACTCAGGTAAAGTGATGATAATTAATTACTTTATAATGAAAAAGGAATTACATAAAAAACCTAAAAAACATCCTCATCTTGCATGTGGCTTAACATTGAGCAATGCCTTTTAGAATGACTAAGCTAATGTGATGGAAGACAAAAGGAGAGTTTACTAACTCCACACCAGCTGATTTCATTCTAGAGGCACCACACACATGTGAAGAATAAAATAGCATCAAGAGGTAAATAATCCAAAGCATCTCCGCCTTTACAATGCTAGTTACTGGGTGTCGCCACTAATAACTATAAAATGTAATTGATTAAGCTAAAGATGCTTCCAACATAAGTTGCTTTCACAAATATCTAACTAGTTGGATTTATCACTCCAAGAATCTATAAAGTATATTAGCAAATCATTTCAAAACATTTACTACATGATTAAGATGACAAATTACTATTATTTAGACATACTAAACAACCCTATATGTTTATTATTAGCAAGTAAACGGTTCGTAAATGTCACCAAAATTCTAAACGACATTAAGGTGCAAGAAAAGATTATTTGATTTTGCTAGTGAGAGAGAGAAATAGAGACCTTTACTTCAGAGCATGAAATAAGTAAGGGTGATTTGTAATTCAAACAATTCATTCGGAATAGATTGGAAGAGGAAGGTTGGGAATAAATTTCCCTTTACATAGAAAGGAGCTTTCAAATATTATCAAAAATAAGAACCAAATAATGAACTGTGGTCAAGCAATGGATCATATATTATTTCCTATGAAATGAAAGAGAATACAAACAAATAACAGAATCAAAAATAAGAGGAAGAATGTGCTTGGGGAACCTTGTGCTCCAAATTGTAGAGTGCTTCCCACTGATTACTTACAATGCAAAGCACTGATGAACAATGACACTCAGACAATGTGCATGATATAGCAAGCATGACATTTTTCTAAATAAGGTATCCAATAGAAAAAAATTAATTAGCTAAGCAAAATACATTGAAAGATTTGTTCGTACCATATTCCCAGCAATGGAAGTATGATGAGAAATAGTAAATTAACTGGTCAACATTTATAGAACATTGGAAGAGAAACAGTAATTTTCCAATGGTTGACATACTAAGTCGATTATTAAATTAATAAACTTGTCTCTTCGCATTCAAAGAAGGATTACACTTGAACACTACTACACGCAGAAGTAGCAGTTAATTGGAAGTCATATATTTTTTATCAATAAGTAGGAGAGAGTTAATGATTTCAAAAATTCATCAAAAAGCTCATATAAGAACTATTTCTACCACAAGCACGTATAAAATTGCTTAATAACATTTGATACATTTCCCCCCTTCAAAAAATTCAAATGCAAGGAAGCACGAAATGATGTCACTGTCACGATTAGTAATACCGTAAAATGAAATATGGCACCAAAAAATGATAAAATAAAAACCACAAGGCCAAAATAGTAATATATTATTTCTATGAAATGAAAGAGAATACAAACAAATAACAGAATAAAAAAAAAAGAGGACGAATGTGCTTGGGGAACCTTGTGCTCCAAATTGTAGAGTGCTTCCCACTGATTACTTACAATGCAAAGCACTGATGAACAATGACACACTCAGACAATGTGTATGATATAGGAAGCATGACATTTTTTTAAATAAGGCATCCAATAGAAAAAAATTAATTAGCTAAGCAAAATACATTGAAAAGTTTTTCGTACCATATTCCAGCAATGGAAGTATGATGAGAAATAGTAATTAACTGGTTAATTTAGAAACTGGAGAAATAATTTTTCAATGGTGACATACTAAGTCGATTATAAATTAATAAACTTGTCTCTTCGCATTTCAAGAAAGGATTACACTTGAACACTACACGCAGAAGTAGCAATTATTGGAAGTCAATATTTTTTATCAAAAGTAGGAGAGTTAATGATTTCAAAATTCATCAAAAAGCTCATATAAGAACTATTTCTACCACAAGCACGTATAAAATTGCTTAATAACATTTGATACATTTCTCCCCTTCAAAAATTCAATGCAAGGAAGCACAAAATGATGTCACTGTCACATTGTAATATAACCTAAAATGAAAATATGCACCAAAAAATGAAAATAAAAACCACAAGGCCAAAATAGTTAATATATTATTTCTATGAAATGAAAGAGAATACAAACAAATAACAGAATCAAAAACAAGAGGACGAATGTGCTTGGGGAACCTTGTGCTCCAAATTGTAGAGTGCTTCCCACTGATTACTTACAATGCAAAGCACTGATGAACAATGACACACTCAGACAATGTGTATGATATAGGAAGCATGACATTTTTTTAAATAAGGCATCCAATAGAAGAAAAAAAATTAGCTAAGCAAAATACATTGAAAGATTTGTTCATACCATATTCCCAGCAATGGAAGTATGATGAGAAATAGTAATTAACTGGTCAATTTAGAAACTGGAGAAATAATTTTCAATGGTGACATACTAAGTCGATTATAAATTAATAAACTTATCTCTTCGCATTTCAGAAAAGGATTATACTTGAATACTACACGCAGAAGTAGCAGTTATTGGAAGTCAATACATTTTATCAAAATAGGAGAGTTATATGATTTCAAAATTTTTCAAAAAAAGCTCATATAAGAACTATTTCTACCACAAGCACGTATAAAATTGCTTAATAACATTTGATACGTTCCCCCCTTCAAAAATTCAATGCAAGGAAGCACGAAATGATGTCACTGTCACATTAGTAATACCTAAAATGAAAATATGCACCAAAAAATGAAAATAAAACCACAATGCCAAAATAGTTTAATAGATGAAAAGCTCACTGCTCCGTGGAAGCATAATTGGCATTACTTTGCAAAACTTAGTAGGCTGACATGTGCCATGAAAAGTAAGCTTACCGTAAACAACTTCTTACAAGTTCAGAAGACGAATCCCAGGGTTTTGCAGCAATGGGATGCTTCCATTTTGACTATTTTAGGTGGAAACCTAGCCAATAAGTCTAAAGATGCAAGAGTAAGAGTATTTAACTTTCAAATCCCATTTAACATATACTATTCAGCTTTGAGAAGCACAAAGAACTAACAACCTTTGCAGAGTGGGCAGCCATGCCCGCCACTTTGAGGCAAGATGAGCACAACATTTTAACTGCAGTTGGATTAGCTTCCAAGTCCTGGAGTTCAAGTTCCTCATCATCTATTGAGGTCCCAACCAATTTGCTGATCTTAGACCATAAACTTCATCATCAAAAGTTCGCATTCAGCATATCGCGGTCTCTTTTCATCCTTTGTTTAGGGGTACCTAAAGATACATTTACATTAACTGAGAGAAAGCATTACTGCCAACACTCGCAGTAGCATGAAGCTATACCCAGTAGGTGATCGAAGTTACCTAAATACCTAAGTAATGCATGTTAGTGTGGTCATTAGTTTGCATAAAGTCATTCAAATGAATTACAAGTACATTTCATTTGTTCTTCAATTAATTTGGAGCACTACCAAATGTATTTAATTAAGAGATTTTCGCAAGACAGGTGTACCTTCCTTCTCCTAGGAGGAATTTTTTCTGCAACTTTCTATTGGACTTACCTTGCTTCTGCACAAGACAAATACATAAATAAATAAAAATGAATAATTCATAAATCTTGTGATAGCAGTTGCAACAAACAACATATTGTTCATGCAAATGTAGAGATTAACAATTCGAAATTTAAAAATGACAAACAAGGTAACTTTGGTGGTCGTGGAAAATCTTCCATAACACCTTTCTTACTGCTATCCTTAGATGAAGTAATGGTCTTCAAGGTGCAAACATTTCCAGCGATAAAACGGGACGGAGGAGGAAACTTCCATGCATGGAATTAGTTGCAACCCAAATAACTGTCATCAAAACGTTAACCCTTGCCATACCTCTTATCTGGAAAATACACTAGCTTGACGCCCAACCCATTGTCTGGAGACAATATATTTTGGATTCTACAAAATTGTTTGAAACTGGTCAAATATAGTGGAAGGGTACTAACAAAGGTAACATAAGTATACTTGTATACTGTATATATAGCCAAGTATAAGGTCAACTTGTAAACAGATCAAAGTACCAGTCCAGCACTGACAAATACAATTCGCAGATGAAAAGGGGAATAAGCCTTGTGGGAGTGAAATGACGGGAAAATAAAATTATGTATACTATATTATATATAGGGATGAACAGAGAGAGAGAGAGAGTAAACAATACCACATATCAACCTTCAACAATGGATTCCAACAAAGGAAAAAGTACAATAGGATTATAGGGTTAATGATGGAGAAGCTAGATTACATTGTGTCAGTTGGCAACTTTATACAATATAGCTGCAAGCTTATTCAAAACATTGCAAGTAATTTTTTCCTCGAGTTTAACTGAAAATAAAGCTCTACAAAAATATTCAAATCAAAAGTATCTAATGTAACATTTCTTAAACATTTAAAATATTAATTTAGTACCTTTCCTTCTTTTTGAAGACTCTAATGTGTTTTCTTCACAACAACAAAGTCTCCAGAATCTGTTGATGCAAATTAGTTAGGCAAAAGATAAATAATAGACACAAATTTACAATATTTCACTTCGCAAAATCATCATGCAACGGGTATAGTTATTAAATTATGGAAGTGAAGCAGAAACAACTTCCAATTCTACTGAATATGAATAAATCCTTTTCATCAGAAAATTCAATTGTTAAAATGTTTGGTTACATAGAAGAGAGAATTATTTCTGATAAATACATTGCAATTTACTACAATCTTTGTGAGTTGGGTAATATTTGTTCCAAAATCAGAAACGCCAACAGAATATTTTATGGCATCCCTAAAAGCATATTCAGAATGTGTAATAAGAATTTAACATATACATGAGAAGACAACAACTAACATTCAAACTAAGATAAGAAGAGAATTAAAGAAATCTATTATTTAAGCTTAAATCATAATACTTCAATAACTGGAATTTAGAGTAACACAGCCTTGGATGTAATTGTTTCCCGAAGTTCACAATGCATCATTACAATAATTTTGTATTGTACTGTATGCAATGCATACACAGACAATAATGTACATCAAAATTGGAAATGTCAGATTCTCCCTTCGTATCTGGCCCACTTGCTTCTTCTCCCTCCAGAGGTATCTATGTGTCTGCAATATGTAATCTGCTCCTCCAATACCTGGAGACCATATTAAAAGGGCAAAAGCTCCAGGTTTCCTACATCACAGCCCCATCTCTAAGTTCTTCCTCTCAAAAAGTTATCCTCAATTAAAGAATTTTTCAAGAGTGCATATGATGTCTATCATTCTCTCTCTAAATAAGTATCTTTAAATAATAATAAAATTTGATGTCATCAATTTGAATGCATATAAACAAGAAATTAATTGACAACCATTGCTCATTAAGATATTAAATAAAACAACGCCATTTTTAATAAAACATCATTCTTAACTTTATTTTATTAACAAGTGAAAAATAGGGATAACTTTCATATATAACACAAGCAAGAAACGAAACATATTTAGATCAGCTGACATTTGGATATTTATGGTTTATAACATAAATCAATTACATATATCAATACAAAACATTAACTTCCATTAGAAAACAAAAGAATATTTCATTGTGGGCTAATTTAATCGCATCTTGCTAGGTTTGATATTTTTTGCCGGATTTCTGTTAATAAGAAAACTACCTTGAAAGTGTGATATGAGTACTTAAATTTTGTAGAATGTTTAGCAAATTGAAAGAATAATTTAACATCTTTAACAAATTTACTTTCATATTATTAAATAGTAAAGACAGAGCTTTTGTTTATTAAAAAAAAAGATAAGACTTTTTTTATATTGATAACAAGAAAAGAAGAGAATTCTTGAAATTGCAAACGTATCATGTGCATCGATTCGGATGACATTTGCAAAAGATTATGAAAGCAGTAAAAGATACATTGATTACAGGAAAAGCATTTGCAAGGAAGAGGATCAAACTCAAAGGCAGAGAAGGACATTCTTTCCGCGGAACACCTACTCAAGATGTACTCCTTAGACACCAAAGCCTGAGGCCGAACAAGTCCGATTCTTCCCTTCAAACCAGTCCTAATGGCAAACAGTAGCTTACACTTGCCCGTCGCCCGTTAAGAAATGCTGGGCTCCCACTTCACGGCCAAGAGAGGCCTCTCTTACAATCTTTCCGAATAGAGCGAATTGCTTGCCATCTTGGCGGAAACCAAAGAGAGCTCTCATGTTCCTACTCCTAGCAGTATAATTCCCTCCTGTTCAGGAGTGTGAGGAGTAGAAACGAAGTAGTACACTGAAAACTTCGCTCAAACCCAAATACCGAGAAACCATTTTCCTGAAAGAACTGAAGATACCTCAATGAGCAAAATTAATCAACTTTTTCAAGAGATCCAGTGGAAGTTGAGCTCCAACTGAAGAATCTCCAACCTGATATGGCAAACGCCATCGCCCATCGGTCGAGGCAACTATCCCGAAGACAACATGCTT
>KZ451928.1:762964-793248 GCA_002786265.1 Apostasia shenzhenica
AGAGAGGATGTCAATAACATTTTTAATCAAAAGTAAGGAAGAGTTAATGATTTCAAAAATTTTTCAAAAAAAAGCTCATATAAGAACTATTTCTACCACAAGCACGTATAAAATTGCTTAATAACATTTGATACTTTCCCCCCTTCAAAAATTCAATGCAAGGAAGCACGAAATGATGTCACTGTCACATTAGTAATACCTAAAATGAAAATATGCACCAAAAAATGAAAATAAAAACCACAATGCCAAAATAGTTAATAGATGAAAAGCTCACTGCTCCGTGGAAGCATAATTGGCATTACTTGCAAAACTTAGTAGGCTGACATGTGCCATGAAAAGTAAGCTTACCGTAAACAACTTCTTTACAAGTTCAGAAGACGAATCCCAGGGTTTTGCAGCAATGGGATGCTTCATTTTGACTATTTTAGGTGGAAACCTAGCCAATAAGTCTAAAGATGCAAGAGTAAGAGTATTAACTTCAAATCCCATTTAACATATACTATTCAGCTTTGAGAAGCACAAAGAACTAACAACCTTTGCAGAGTGGGCAGCCATGCCCGCCACTTGAGGCAAGATGAGCACAACATTTTACTGCAGTTGGATTAGCTTCCAAGTCCTGGAGTTCAAGTTCCTCATCATCTATTGAAGGTCCCAACCAATTTTGCTGATCTAGACCATAAACTTCATCATCAAAAAGTTCGCATTCAGCATATCGCGGTCTCTTTTCATCCTTGTTTAGGGGTACCTAAAGATACATTTACATTAACTGAGAGAAGCATTACTGCCAACACTCGCAGTAGCATGAAGCTATACCCAGTAGGTGATCGAAGTTACCTAAATACCTAAGTAATCATGTTAGTGTCATTAGTTTGCATAAAGTCATTCAAATGAATTACAAGTACATTTCATTTGTTCTTCAATTAATTTGGAGCACTACCAAATGTATTTAATTAAGAGATTTTCGCAAGACAGGTGTACCTTCCTTCTCCTAGGAGGAATTTTTTTCTGCAACTTTCTATTGGACTTACCTTGCTTCTGCACAAGAAATACATAAATAAATAAAAATGAATAATTCATAAATCTTGTGATAGCAGTTGCAACAAACACATAATTGTTCATGCAAAAATGTAGAGATTAACAATCGGAAATTTAAATGACAAACAAGGTAACTTTGTGGTCGTGGAAATCTTCCTAACACCTTTCTTACTGCATCCTTAGATGAAGTAATGGTCTTCAAGGGAACATTTCCAGCGATGAAACAGGGACCAGGAGGAAACTTTCCATTGCATGGATTAGTTGCACGCCATACTGTCATCAAACGTTTACCCTTGCCATACCTCTTATCTGGAAAATCACTAGCTTGACGCCACCCATTGTCTGGAGCAATATATTTTGATATCTACAAAATTGATTTGAAACTGGTCAATATGTGAAGGGTACTACAAAGTACAAAGTATATTGTAACTGTATATATAGCCAAGTATAGGTCAACTTGTAACAGATCAAGTACCCAGTCAGCACTGACAAATACAATTCCAGATGAAGGGGAATAAGCCTTGTGGGAGTGAAATGACGGGAAAAAAATTATGTATATATATATATATAGATGACAGAGAGAGAGAGAGAGTAAACAATACCCACATTACAACCTTCACAATGGATTCCACAAAGGAGAAAGTACAATAGGATTATAGGAGTTAATGATGAGAAGCTAGATTACATGTGTCAGTGCAATTTATAAATAATAGCTGCAAAGCTATTCAAAAACATTGCAAGTATTTTTCCTCGAGTTAACTGAAATAAGCTCTACAAAAATATATCAATCAAAAGTATCTAATGTAACATTTCTTAAACATTTTAAAATATTAATTTAGTACCTTTCTTCTTTTGAAGACTCTAATGTTTTCTTCACAACAAACAAAGTCTCCAGAATCTGTTGAATGCAAATTAGTTAGGCAAAGATAAATAATAGACACAAATTTACATATTTCACTTCCAAAATCATCATGCTACGGTATAGTTATTAAATTATGGAAAGTGAACAGCAAACAACTTCCAATTCTATCTGAATATGAATAAATCACTTTTCATCAGAAAATTCAATTGTTAAAATGTTTGGTTACATAGAAGGAGAATTATTTCTGATAAATACATTGCATTTACTACACATCTTGTGAGTTGGGTATATTTGTTCCAGAAATCAGACGCCAACAGAATATTTTATAGGCATCCTAAAAGCATATTCAGAATGTGTATAAGAATTTAACATATACATGAGAAGACAACACTAACATCAAACTAAGATAAGAGAGAATTAAGAGAATCTATTATTTAAGCTTAAATCATAATACTTCTATAACTGGAATTCTGATAACAAACAGCCTTGGAATGTTTAATTGTTTCCCGAAGTTCACATGCGATCATTACAATATTTTGTATTGTACTGTATGCAATCATACAAGACAATAATGTACATCAAAATTGAAATGTCAGATTTCTCCCTTCGTCTGCCCACTTGCTTCTTCCTCCCTCCAGAGGTATCTATGTGTCTCAATATGTAATCTCCCTCCATACCTGAGACCATATTAAAAGGGCAAAAGCTCCAGTTCCTATCACAGCCCCATCTCTAAGTCTCTCTCAAAAAAGTTATCCTCAATTAAGAATTTTCAGAGTGCATATGATGTCTATCATTCTCTCTCTAAATAGTATCTTTAAATAATAACTAAAATTTGATCATCAATTTGAATGCAATAACAAGAAATTAATTGACAACCATTCATAAGATATTAAATAAAGCAACCCATTTTAATAAAACATCATTCTTAACTTTATTTTATTAACAAGTGAAAAATAGGGATAACTTCATATATAACACAAGCAAGAAACACAACATATTAGACACTGACATTTGATATTTATGTTTATAACATAAATCAATTACATATATCAATACAAAACATTAACTTCCATTAAAAAACAAAAGAATATTTCATTGTGGGCTAATTTAATCCATCTTGCTAGGTTTGATATTTTTCCATTTCTGTTAATAAGAAACTACCTTGAAAGTAGTGATATGAGTACTTAAATTTTGTAGAAATGTTTAGCAATGAAAGAATAATATTAACATCTTTAACAAATTTACTTCATATTATTAAATAGTAAGACAGAGCTTTTGTTTATATAAAAAAAAAAGATAAGACTTTTTTATATTGAAACAAGAAAAGAAAGAGAATTCTGAAATTGCAAACGTATCATGTGCATCGATCGGATGACATTTGCAAAAGATTATGAACAGTAAAAGATACCATTATTACAGGAAAAGGCATTTGCAGGAAGAGGATCAAACTCAAAGGCCAGAGAAGGACCATCTTTCCGGAACACCCTACTCAAGATGTACTCCTTAGACACCAAAGCCTGAGGCCGAACAAGTCGATTCTTCCCTTCAAACCCAGTCCTATGGCAACAGTACTTACTGCCGTCCCCGTTAAGAATCTGGGCTCCCACTTCACGGCCAAGAGGGCCTCTCTTACATCTTTTCCGAATAGACGAATTGCTTGCCATCTTGGCGGAACCAAGAGAAGCTCTCATTTCCTACTCCAGCAGATAATTCCCCTGTTCAGGAGTGTGAGGAGTAGAACGAAGTAGTACACTGAAACTTCGCTCAAACCCAAATACCGAAAAAGCCATTTCCTGAAAGAACTGAAAGATACCCAATGAGCAAATTAATCAACTTTTTCAGAGAATCCAGTGGAAAGTTGAGCTCAAACCTGAAAGAATCTCCAACTGAACTGGCAACGCCATCGCCCATCGGTCGAGCAACTATCCGAAGAACAACATGCTTCAAGTTCAAAAATGGAGCTACGCCGAGGAAGCTCAGCTGAATCGATGAAAGGACGAAGGGTGAGACAGAGAGAGTGGTGAGAGCAGAAAAAATCCTACGACGAAGACCACGGAAAGGCTAAGCGATATTTTCTCCAAAATCCATTTGGTATAACTACAAAAGGGTTTAGGGTTTTGGCAAGTGGGCGAGCCGGGCGGTTTGGTTTGATTTGGGTCGACTTGCAGTCGAGCCGCGTGAAGCCGGTCCGGTTCGTCCGGTTTGAGCAGCGGCCTCGTCGCGTGCGAATGGTTAGTTATTGACCGTTGGATTGATGTAGGAATTCAAGTGGCATACTCCCACAGGCTTCTGTTACAAAAATAGAGTCATTTTTATGTCTTAAAAAAAAACAATTTTATGCTAATGAAAAGTCATAACTCATTTCTGTTATATATATATATATATATATATATATATATATATATATATATATATATATATATTATATATACTATATCATCTTATAAGCAATTTATTATTTTGTATGGATATTTTTTATAGTACATACTTTCTATTAAAGTTTTTATACTTTTATATAAATATTTGGGAAAATTTCACTCAGGTCCCTGAGTTTAAAGGTTATTATCAACACAGGTCCACGTTTTTAAAATCTATCATCTGGGTCCCTATTTTAGTTTTTTATATTAAAAAATATAAAAATTACCATTATACCCTCACCCTCCCTCTCTCCTCCAGATCCGGCCGCCGGCAGCCCGCCGCCGCCCGCCGCCGCCGCGCCCCCCCGCGCCGCCGCCCCGCGCCGCCGCGCCCCCCCGCCGTCGCGAGCCCCCCGCGCCGCCGCGCAGCCCCGCGCCGCCCCGCGCGCCTCCACCTCCAGATCTGGCGAGGCAGCCGCGTCGATGGCGGCTGCTGCACGCGGCGCGCCGCCAGGGCTTGCTGCGCGGCCGGCGAGGCAGCCGGTCGCTGGCGCTGCTGCGCGCGGCGCGGCCGCCCGGCACGCAGCGGCCGCTGCGCACCGGCGGGGCCTCGCGGCGGGCTGCAGCGGCTAGCGGCCCGGCTGCTCGCCGGCCGCGCGGCCGCCAGCGGCGCGGTGGCCTCGCCAGGCGGGTGGCGGCGGGGGGGGCGCGCGGCGGCGGGGCGGCGGCGGGGGCAGCGGCGTGGGGCTGCGCGGCGGCCGGATCTGGAGGAGAGAGGGAGAGTAAGGGTATAATGGTAATTTTTATATTTTTTAATAATAAAAAACTAAAATAGGGACCCAGATGATATTTTTTGAAAACTTAGGGACCCAGATGATAGATTTTAAAAAAGTGGACCTGTGTGATAATAACCCTTAAACTCAGGGACCTGGGTGAAATTTGCCCTAAATATTTTATTATTTATATGAAACAAAAAATAATAATATGCAAAGTAAAAAAAATTTAAGTGAAAGCAAATTATTATTTCTACAAAAAATAGATGGTTGTTGCTGTATTATGACTTCACTGCATGCGTATTTGCTTCAAAGATGGCTGATATTGACCTAAAGCTAAGATTCTTTATAACATCTTAGCAGACTTTCTTTCTCGCAAACATATCTCGACAGACTCTTTATAATTGCAGGAAATATTATGAACTCTCTCTGGAAAGTCAAGTTGCTAAATTCCAATATTCCTCAACAGAAGACACTTAATATCTCTTACTTATACTCTAACATATCTATATATATCATTTTATAAGCAATTTATTATTTTGTATGGATATTTTTTTATAGTACATACTTTCTATAAAATTTTTATACTTTTATATAAATATTTTATTATTTATATGAAACAAAAAATAATAATATGCAAAGTAAAAAAAAATTAAGTGAAAGCAAATTATTATTTCTACATCATTTTTAGGTCAAACTTACTCATACATTGTACATATATTTACTCATAAAATTACATTGTGCATTATCTATACTCAATAATTTCTTTTTGCATTATAATATCTATCTCTAAATATAAATATTATAACATCAAAAAAAATTAAGGAAAAATTATATCCGATCTCTGATTTTTATCTCATCTTTCAAGTGTAATAATACAGATTTTAATTTAAGCTAAAATATCATTATTCTATGATAATTACTTATAGTTAATTTAAGAGAACTGAACTTTTATCTCATCTTTCAAGTGTCTATACTGGAAAGATTTTTTATAATGGATTTTAGGAATAACTACCATTGTCCACGCAAAATTTGCATGAAAAAATTTTCATAATTTTTTTTAAAAATTCAAAAATTAATCATACCAAAAATAATAAATAATTAATAAATCATATTTTACATATTTGAAGTATTTACTATTTTTATTAAATTTGTAAAAATTAAAGGTTAAATATAGTAATTACATAAATAAAAAAATAATTTAATAAAAAAATTAAAATTTTAAAAAAATTAAAAAAAAGATAATTTATTTTTTATATAAATAAATTTATCCAATATATAATTTAAATAAATTTATTATACTATATTTATATAAAGCAGATATAATAAGAAAATATTAACAAATTATTTGCATATATTTATTAAATTAATTTTATAATAATTAAATATTAATTTATATTAAAAGACAGTAAAACATTAATTGATCAAACGATAATTATGAAAGATAAATTTAATTAATATGATTAAATTTGAAAATTAATTTTAAATTTAAAAATTAATTAAATTTAATTTATAATTAAATTTTTTTATTTATAATTAATCAGTTAATTAAATTGAAAATTTTAAAATAGATAAAAATAAAAAAGAAAAAATTCAGCTTATGAATCATCTTCAACAACCAAAAAATAATTGACCAAAGAAAATTATGAAATATAAATTTAATTAATGTAAATTTGAAAATTAATTTTAAATTTTAAAATTAATTAATTAAATTTAACTCATAATTAAATGTTTTAATTTATAATTAATCGGTTGAATTAACTTAAAAATTTTATGACTTTAAAACTACATTAAAAATATAAAAATAAAAAAGCATAAACTATTTTTTAAAAATTATATAACGTAAAATTTAAATATTATTCTAATATTAATATCGGTAATTAAAAATTTTATAAATTTAATTATGAGTACCTGCTTTAGTTAAATTTTTAAATTTTCATCAAATTAAAAGGCATGTATTACCATCTCAATTTAAATTTTATTTTAAATTCTCTCATATGTATTTTTATATTTTTTTAAATATAAATATATTTATGATAAAATTTAAATAAAAATTACAAATTATATATTTAGTTTTTTTACTTTTTGTATATAAATATTTTAACAAAAAAATATAAATTATTAAAATATTAATTTACACTTAATCATAATAAATAAATTTCAATTTTTACATATAAATATCTATATGTTAATATATCAAGTAAAATTAACCAAATTTAACAATTAAATAATATAAATTAAATATTTAATAAAATAATTATAACTAATTTAATCTAAATTAAATATTAATTGAGATTAAATATTTTAATTAATTCTAATTTCGTTCGACTTATAACAAATTATGTGATAAAATATTTGAATATTTTTTATTATTAATATTAGTATTTCAAATTTAATTATTAGTATTTATTTTAATAAAATTCTTAATTTTTTATTAAATTAAAGTCTATTTATTATTATAATTTAAAATTCACTTTAAATTTACTCTATTATACTTAATTTAAATTCAATTTAATTTTCTTTTAATTTAAAATTAATTTACTTTATTTAATTAAAATATATATTTAATTATACATTTATAATATAATTTATTATATTTGAGAGAGATGGGCAGCTCACGAGAGAGAGAAGAGAGAGGGAGAGGAGAGAGGAGGCCGGGGGTGGAGAGAGAGAGAGGAGAGAGGGAGGCGGCAGTAAGAGAGAGAAAGTTTGAGAGCAATTTTTTTAATAAAAATTTAAAAATTGATAATAAAAAATAAAATTGAAATTTTTAATATTTAATAAAGGTAAAATGAAAAAGCCACAATTTAAGCAGCCTGGTACCATCTTTAATAGTATAATATAAGATGATTCGAATTTTAATTTAAGCTAAAATGTAAATATTCTGTGGTAATTATATTCATTAGGGGCGTGCAAGAAAATCCGAAAAAACCAAAATAGGCTTGGAGCCGAAATGGAACCGATCAGTTCAATTTAGTTTCGATTCTAAAATCTTGAGAATCAAGTTTCAGTTCGATTCTCGGTCCAACCACTCAAACTTGGACAGAATTAAATAACTAATTTAATAATTAATAACTATTAAACTTATCAACTTTATAACATACAAATTAAATTTTTTATTTTATTATAGTATAATAAATTTATAATATTATGTAAAAAAAATAAATATTTTATTTTATTTAATTAATCTATATTATACTAAAACACTTTAACTATATATATTTTTTATTGAATAAATGTATATATTTATAATTTATTAATTTTATTATATTTTTATTATTATTAAACTTAAATTTATTTCAAAATAAATACAATAATAACAAGCATACATTGACCCCACCTAGGCGTTTTTTTAAAATAAATATATAATAAAATTTAATTTTTATTAAATTTGCATTGTAATAATAATAGTGATAATTTTATAATATTTTAATTTTCTTTCAATACAATATAAATTCTAAAACTATTTCTTAATCAGTTAAATAAAAGTAGGAATCAGATGACAATCGAATCTAAACTGAACCCAAATCGAATTTGTTTGAGATTCAGTTCAAATTCTCAAAGTGGACAAACAATAAAGGTAAAGAGAGAATTCTGGGAAGGAATCCAAATAGAAAGCTGATTACTATGGCTGACACAAGATAGACAAAACTCGTGCATATAAACTTAAAAATTCAAGCTTGAATCTAGTTTTTGAGCAAATTAAAATGCATATTATTATTATTGGATTGGAATACTTGAATATTGCATGCAAGGTGAAGTTTTAAAGTTAATTTTTGAATTGTGAATATTTTACAGATATTGTGCTTTGCCAAAATATTTCTTGGAAGAATAAACTCATGTTTAAGTGCAAAAATAAGAATGCCAAGTCTAAAGGACTTATTTGAAAGATGATTTGAATTAAGTTATGTGCAAGAACTGGTTAACACACTAATTTTTTATGGTATATGTATCTGCTCAAATTAAGCTTTGGAGATTTCAAGCGACGGTCACTGAGAAATGTTCACAATGTGCTACTGATCTACAGTCTACTGCTAAGGGTATAATTGGCAAAGAAGCTATTAATCTCCAGTCTACCGCTGAAGGTATGATTGACAATGATATTAATAATTTTCAGTTTACCGTTGAGAGTATGATTGTAATGATGCTATTGATTTCTAGTCTACCGCTGACAAAGATCTATGACACTGTACTATCTTGGGTAGTCGCTGAGAACTATTCAATTTTATTTGGACAGAGTAACGATACACTGAGAAATTAGGGTTAGTTGACGAAAGTAGGTTTAAACTTCATTTCTAATGTTTTGTAAAAGAATATCTTCTATTTATTGATATATCATTTCTTTTGCTTCTGCCTTTCTCGATGGTATTGATAAACGGGATTGGGAAGTAATGTATATGATGTTACGGGGGATGTTATAGCTAAAACATCGTGACCGATATTATGGCTGATCTAATCATCGTGAATCGATGTTATGGGGAATGTTAGGATTATTGTATCCGGTGTAATGGATTGTTATATGTCGTAATCGATGTTATGAGCCGATGAATATCGTATTCGATATTATGGGTGATATTGTGGTCGATGTTGAGGAAGGCCGAACTAGCGGATCGAATATATCGTATCCGATGTTATGGGCAATACTGTAGCTTAAGCATCGTAAACAATAAGGGGATGTTGTAGGTTAATCATCGTGACTGGTGTTGGAATGGCCGAACCATCAGTATCGAGGTTCGAGATTTGTAAAATGGAAATTTGTTGAATTATTGTAAATGACAGGTTTGAGAATTTGCCTCTGAATACCTCATGTAAGGGCTAATAAGTAGACTGATAATATTATGAGATGATCAATGTGTGTGTGTGTAATTTTGTATTATGGGTTGTCTACTAAATCGATTCAGTAGACTGATTTTTTTTTGGCAGGTACTCATTTACTAGGATATGCACAGGACAAGAGCAAGGAGTTGGATGAGGCATAATGCATTTTTTTTGTTTAATTATTTCAATATGTAATTTTGGACTTAATGCACTCAAACGATCTTTTGAGATGTTTAATGACCGTGATGTGTTAGATGGAAACGATGTATCATGTAATATCGATCTTCTAACATCGATCTTCAATTTTTATTTGCTGAGGTTTTATGTTTCCATCCTTATTTTTCATTACACCCTCTTCACGAGAGTAGAGTGGGATGTGATACAAACATTCACTTAAAATGATTTTACAATATCTAGTCCAAGTAAACTTATTTTCTTATAAGAGAATAAGTAATTTGAATTTTTATGTACTCATACTTATAAGTGATAATATACTCATCATTTTTTTTGAATAAAATAATAGTAATCAAAAAATCATAAACCAAAAAAAAATTCTAAAATAGTTTTTTTTTTCTTATTTGTCTCTTCAAAATCATAACCATTATAAAAACTATTAAATTTTTCAGCAAAACTTCTAACATATTTATTTAAATTTTCTCTGGTAAATATTCTATCCTCTTAAGATATTCCTTATACCAATTTTTCTAAATTATTTAGGGAACGTTTGGTTCGTTATTATCTTAGTATTATATTATGTAATCTAGATGTCATCTTTTGACTAATAATTTTATAATCTAATAGAAAATTATTTATAAATATCATTAAATCAAACAATTGCTTTCTCTAGATAACATAACATAATATCAAAATAACACTGAACCAAACGCTCCCTTACAAATTTTTCATTTATACTCATATTCAAAACCTACTTGTGGGCATTTACACTTATAAATTATATATGAAACACCCAAAAGTTAGCAAAATTTAAATAACATTTTCATGTAAATAAAACAATAATTAGCGATAGTTAAATAATATTGTAAAAACTGAATCAGAGTGAGAACCAACCAATTGTTCAATTCATGGTTGGACTGGTCGAATTAATCATAGAATCAATCGAACCGTTAGCTCACTACTTTTAAAAGGTTCAAAAAATAATACCGACTATAAAAAATAATAACAAAGATTCAAAAAAACAAATAATTCATTCTACAAACTCATTGCCATACGCCTTCCCCAAGCGTAGGACTTGTGTACATCACTGGTAAAGTGGCTTTTGCCCCACTACTTATTTTGAAGCTGAGAAATAAGTGCCTCTCTTTTTTCGAATGCCTATGCAACCAACAAAACTTTTACTAGACTAATGTGTGGAAAAAGACCTCCACACTCAAGCACCATATTTTGGGAAAAATCAAGAGAAATGAATATCTTCTTCATCTTATATTTATATTGGACCACATTAAGGTGAAACATTTGTGACTTTGACTTAGTTTCATGGACAATTATTGGGTTCAGATATCCTATCCCGTCAGTATCCGCAACCCAATAGGAGCGAAACATGAGGGCACATTGCGCTAGTGCAACAAGAAACGACATAGCACTATTTCTTGACCATTTCGCATACGAAGCGTCTCATTTTTGCTTCGTATAGCAGATACGAAAGTATAAAAAATATATCATTTATGTATTACATTTTTTTTAATGTTTTTAGTAAATTTGTTTATATCTCGTATACACCATACGAGGCATACAAAGCATAAACAATGACAAAACAGAGCCTATATACTATTTCTCTCTAACTCTTCATGTCGTGCTCTGATTGGGTCCTAAAAACCCACCATAATAATTTCTCCATTTGCACAATCTACTATTACACGACCAACCAAACTTGATAAAGAAAGAAGACACGAATAAATAAAACACTAAATGGGCATAAATAAAAATCTATGAATACCTTCTTGTGTGTGAAGTTTCTCTGGTAAACTATTTGCATATATTGAAGTATGCAGAAAGTTACTCATAAATTGTTGCTTATGAATGAAGAATGGCTACAATTAAGTACATGAGACGAAGTAAATCAAGCTCAAAATGTAGTTTTTTAACCAAGGTTTAAAAACTTAGTTTTGGTTTTAGTTTTACTTGCAATTTGGAAGTATTAGTCTCAATTATTTCGATAGTTTCAATAATTTCGATAGTTTCAATAGTTTTTATTTCAACAGTAATGATCTTTGATCTTTGACTTAAAAATCCAAGTTATAAAAAGTTATCCTAAAAAGGTGAGACTTGGTCGAACAAAACTGACAAGTTTGGAATCAATCTTAACCTAAACTAAAACGAAATTGGCAAAACTAATCAGTTTCATTGAAACTTAAAACCATATTTTTAGCATCCTGAAGGGAAGTAAACCAATGCGTCACAGAATTTCTAAATGTTCAATGTATTATATGTAACTATCCCATGATAAAAAAACATCTCCGAGGTAAAAAGAGCCCGCGCAAGCAAATGAAGCCCATGCACATGGGTTAGATGATTCATGATAATGAAGAAGAAGATGAAAAGAATCGAGTTCATACAAAACAGCATCAATACATCTTGTGGTAAAAAGAGTGCACAAAAGCAAATGCAGCCTATCAATGCATGCTAGATGAGTCATGTTGATCAAGATGAACAAGAAAGGCATTGAGTTTAAGTAAAAAAACCTTCTTTCATGTGGATAATCTGTGTAATCCAACATTAAGATCAGACGAGATCGAGGTGAGCAGCGGAAGTGACTGGTGCCACACAGCTTTAAAAACTCGCCTCTTGTGAGCTTGAAAGGTTTGGCAGGGGCCGCAGCCACTGTATCTGATGTCAAAAATATGGATCATGGGATCAACTGTGCCAGAAGAAAGATAGAAACCATCAGGGGACCATGCCTGGCTGATGAGGGCAGACTGGGACTCGTTACTCTCTTGCTTCCACCCAATAACATGGATTTCCTTTAGCTTTTTTCGGAGGTCGAACAAATGGAGCTGCTTGCCGAGTTTCCTAATCATGATAAAAAGGTTAGCCACAAGAATTCATGATTGTCAGCCAGTTTCAACATGAAATCAACCATTGGGGAAAATTGAATGATAATGCCACAAGAAAGTGAGACAGAAAGAAATGTTTAGACTTCAACTGAACCACATACAGAAAAGTTTTATCTCACATGATGTTAAAATGTTCAACACAAGTCTAGTTGGTGCTATGCGTACAAATTCTAACTCAAAGCTACATACCACTTCAATTTAAATGAAGTTTGACACACACATGCAGCACTGTTTAACATAAACTCTCAGCTAAATGCTGCGAATCGATACCATTTAATTTCTTCCATTGACTTAAATGGGCAAGTTAAACTAAGAGATCCGCTTATTTCGGTGCTACACCTTTTGATTGAAGTCAAATTTTCAACTCCTTTCATCATCTTTTCCTAAAAAGACAAGTTGCTCGAGCCCTAAAGTCAATGGATGTAGATCACGGTTTCCTTCTGTGGTATTGACTGCAGTCTCTTTAAAAAGTTCAGGGTGACATACGACGATGCTTTCGACTAGTGAACTGGAAAATGACACAAAATATTAGAACAGCATTTTGCTTTAATTAGATTTGATGAGTTCATTGCTTGACATTAACTACATGACTGTTAATAACAAATAAAGGCAAAAGTTAAGCACTTGTAAGGTAATATACATCCATACATATGTACATCCTTGCAAGCAACTAAATAGCGATAGCATTCTTTTAAGAGGGCAAGTTATTTTCTACTTGATTGTTGTTAAAGCTCAATTTTCTATAAATACCCAATGTAAAACTTGACCAAATATATATTTCTTTGACATGAATAATATTATAGGGCAAGTCAATCATATGATGCATCAAAAATGTGTCATGGAATCCATCCATATTAGGGAGAGGGATGAGAGAGGGAATTTGACAAGCTGTTGAAGAAAGAATTTGTCGATGTTTTGCAGAAGTCAAAATCTTGGTTTGTGAAATCTCAATGGAATAGAAGCTTGTCGGTTATACTACCATATGAGAGTCAAAGCGATAGCATTTACAATCATCCATTGCCGGCAGTGAAGTCAGGAGGTAAAGATCAGCAACAAAGTTCAATAGAGCAGACAACTAATCATATAGAAGATCAGTCTCTTCTGAAATCTAAAGTCTTCCTGTTGACGGAGAAGAATACCAGAGAAACCAGCTCTCTGTTAGTCATTCGGAGATCATCAAATTTCATATGAAGAAACCAAACCACTCTTTAACTCAGCAAGTTGCATAACTTGTGACAACGGTGGGATGGTATTTTCACGTTAAACTTTATGAGGCAGTCTATCTTGCCACATAAAAGTTGTACATGGTCCTAATTAAAATAAGTGTCATCTCCATAATTTGTACTATACTCCTAAGGTTTGTTTGATAATCTCAAATGGCTTTGTGCCTTGCTTCCACATAATAAGTGGTATCATAGCACTAGGTTGTGCCTACTTGAAGAAGATAGACTCGATGAGGCCAACAAAGGTAGTTATGCTTAACAGAAAGAAATAAAGCATCGTAGAATATGAAATGTTCTAGTATGAAAAAATCACCACAAAGCAGTGCTGAGTTCGATTGTGAAAGAGCAGCTAACCTAACTCAAATGTGAAGATGCCATGTTCCAACGAGTGTAGGACAAATAAATACAAAAGCACTCAGAAGGAAGCTGGAAAGCGTATATGAAAGGAAAACTGTAGGCAACCAAACCTTCCTAATCCAAAAGCTCATGAAAATGAAGTTAGAAAAATGAACATTAGTCTCCAAACTCTTGAATAAGAAGTAAAGTATCATCAATCAACTAGCTTCCATGAAGATGACAGTTCGATGATAAGCTGCAGGCTCAAACTCTCTTGGATTAGCCACTTGACAATTTAAAAACTATGGTAGTTGCTTTCAGCAACTCCATCCTAAACAGAGTTTTGACAATGACCTCAATCTTTGAGCATGTTAAATGAGACTAGAAGAAGATTTCAGAATTCTTTAGCAGTGAAACCCAAGTGAAAGAAAGACGAGAGAGAACTAAGAAGAAAGACAAGTTGAAGTCAAATGATCAGGAGAAGAGTAGTCCACAGGACATCTTCCACAAATGCTATCATTGTGACAAGACTGATCACATATAAATAGGGATTGTTTAAAGTTAGAAGATGATTAGAAAAGTGAAGATGAAAAAGGCACTTTTTTGCCTTCAAACCCTTCTAGTTGCAACTGAGGAGCAATTTCTAATAACTTAAGCTTTGGAAAAGGCCAAAGTTTAGCTTGCATGTGAAGCATTAATGTGGGTAGTTAATAGAGGTACATCCAAAAGGGAGATCTTTTCAAGTTCTAATCCCAGGAAGCATGATGTTACGAAGATGGGCAATGATGATGTATCAAATATCATTGGCATATGAGACACTGAGCATGAGACAAACCAGATTGCAAGCTAAAACTCAATGATGTGAGACATTGTCTTAACTTGACTTCTACATGCAAGGAAGATAGATAATAAGTGGTACAACACCTTTGGCAGGTAAATGGAAGCTAGCAAAAGGGTCACTCATTGTAGTTAGGGAATCAAATGTTGTTCATTGTTCATGCTGAAAAAGACAATATGTAAACTTTTGGTGGGAGTTATCAGAGAATAAACCTCAAAATTGCTGTGGGATATAAGGATAGGAAATATGAGTGAGAGGGGCCTAAAAATCCTACAAACAAAGAAGTTGCTGCCAAACCTAAAAACTCCAGTCTTCACTATTTCGCTGGTAAATAACCTGGAGCACCCTTCATAAAGCTGCACATTAGTATAGATGATGACAATAGCAAACCTGATCAATAGATCTCTAAATATCTCATTGGAGGGGGAGCTTCCAGTAAAAGTTTGGAGAGGGAAGCAAATCTCCCTAAAGTGCCTAAGAACTTTCAGCTACTACACGTTCATGCATATCACAACAGACAATAGGGACAAGCACAATGACAAGGTACGTAAGTGCATTTTCTTATGCTATTCACACGATGAATTTAGGTATAGGTTATGGGATTCAAATGAGTATATGGTCATAAGGAGTTGAGTTGTTGTGTTCTTCAAAGACCAAACCCTAGAAGATACGAAGAAGGGAAAGATAGTCCAATCCTCTCAAAACCTTGACCAGGGAGAACTGGCTCAAACTAATGGAGGAGTTGAAGAAACCTCAAAGCATGAGATTACTGAAGAACAAAACCCAAGAGCTACAGAATATATAGTCATCAAAGAACAAGAAGACCAACAACCTAAAGCTGATGAATAAGAGAACTTCGAGGATACGTCTTCATCTATGCCCTAAGAAGGAAAATCTTGGTGGTCCTCAATGTTTCAATGTCCATCAACGAGGTAACCCACAAGCAAGTATGTGGAGTTATCAAATACAAAACCTGATAGCATTAGATAAACTCTAAGGGTAGGGAGGTTAACCACTGTCAATTGGCAATGTAGGAGAAGATGGCAACCCTATACAAAAATAGTTTGGTTGAGTTGCCCAAGGGAAGAAGGGTTTGAATAACAAGTAGGTATTGAAACTGATGATCGAGAATTCAACCTAGATACAAGGCCAGATTGGCTGTGACGGGTTTGAACAAAAAAGGGTGATTGCTTTAGTTGTTTTAGAAAAAAAGGATTTATACTGCTTACATTCAAGTTTTTCATGACATGTATAAAGGAGCTATTATATGTGTTCAGACAAAAGAGTTTAATTAATAATTTTTCTATTCAGTTGGGTTACACCAAGGTTCAACTTTAAATTCATATCCCTTTACGTTGGTTATGGAAGTTTTAACTAAACACATTCAAGAAAAAGTGACTTGATGCATGCTTTTTATAGATAATATACTCCTCTTTGATAAAACTAGAAAAGTGACTAAAACGTAACCCAAGTTGTAGAGAAATACATTAAAATCTAAAGTTTGTCTTAGTAGATCACAAATTGAATATATAAAATGTAATGCCTAGGTATGTCATTTTGTAAAATTTTATTTTTTGTTAACAAAGAAAACTGCAGAAGTATATAATATAATTATATAACAGTACGAAATCAACTATTATAGTGTGCATAGAGAATATTACAAAAGCATATGATCCAATTGTATTGTGATACGAAATCATCTATTTTTGGGTGCATATATACACATTATCCATAAATACATACATACTGATGTACAAAAAATGTAAATACATACCTGTATATATATACTCATTTAAATGTATAAGTATAAATAAATACATACCACAAATATATACACATACATGCACACATACATAAATACATGCATACATACATATGTACATATATATATTCATGAAGAAAAAGTATATAAATACATACATAAATATTTACACAAGCACATAAATAGATTCATACCTACATAAAAACAAATGCATATACATAAATACAAACATATATACATAAATACAAATGTAAAAACACAAATACATGCATACATATAAATAAATTCATAGATTATGATACAAGCATATGAACCTATATAAATACACATATATATGTTGTGACATCCAGAAATTTGAATTGAGGTTTAAAATTTAAAACTGATTTGGACTGAAAATAAAAGATTTTGGATCTAAAAATAATATTTTGGACCTATTTATAAGAGAATGAAAACAGGGAACTAAGTTGCAATTTTTCCATTAAATGGGATAAGCTTGCCGCGGGAGCTGCCTTTGCCTCCGCCTTTTTCCGAGTGTCACCGTGCGCTGGGAGAGGAAAAAAATTCCTCTCTCTCCCTCTCGGTTTCTCGCGCCCGCGCCTCTCTGCCCGTCCGCCTGTTCCACCGAGCCAACAGCGGCACCAGCGGCTGCAGCCACCGCAGCCAGCAGGAGGAAGAAGAAGGAGAAGGAGGAGAACAAGAAGAAGAAGGAGGAGAAGAAGAAGAAGAAAGAAAAGAAAAGGAAAGCCAGAATGGGATTTCCAAGCTTGTTTAACGATATAATCAGTAGGTAATTCTTTTCCTAAAGTTGATGTTGAATTATTATTAAGTTGTGAATATAATTTAATAACGCGCCGTTGCCGGGTCCCAAGTCCCGGATGAGAAATGCGGAGGGTTGCGTTAGGTAGTCGACAGCCAGCGTAAAACTTGTCGAATCAATAATGACATGAATCCTTTAGAAAATTGCGTTAAAGCTAGGGCGTTCCCTGGAAGCGATGCGCTGTATTGCCTGAATACAGTGAAAAATGGGCAAGGGCCGCTGCATCGGCGCCCGGGTGTAGTGAAAAATGAGCAAGGGTCCCCACATCATGGACGGATGCGGGTAAAGAAGCTAGCTCCTATAGTAGAAACTCAAGCAGTAGATTAGATTAGAATTGGAATATAGGCAGCCTGACGGCAAAGCAATGGAAGTTGGTGAATATTATCTTGATTCATAGAAGCATTAATAATTTTGGTGCCCTGCAGGAAACAAAATATGGCGTTGGAGAGAAAGCTAAGGAAATTGATTGGCCTATGGGTTTTAACTTTGGATACTTACTGGTAAGATACTAAAAATAAGATGGAGTGGTATAATTTGGATAAGGAGCTTGAAGGATCATGTAGGGAAGTTAAGAGAAATTGGATAGAATTAGGTGATTAAAATTTAATCCAATGGAAAGTGATTTTTATAATTGAAGTGGTATGCTCGCCCAGTACACGTTGGCTAAGATGCAGCAACAAGGAAAAATTTTGGAATGATTTAGAAGAGTTAATCAAGAGATTACCTCAGTGAGGAAAGATTATTTATTGAGGAGATTTAAACTGGGACATGTATGGCCGGTTGGCCTGGAGAGATTTAAATAATATCCATCGGTGGATATGGTTTTGAGAGATACAATGCACGGAGGGTAAAACTATCTTTAAGTTTTCCTTCAGCACATTGAATCTTCGTAATTGCTTAATTACTTCTAATTCAAGAAGAGAGAGGAGCTAATGTTTAACGTACAAAAGATGGCATAACACATTCAAGAACTCAGATTGAATATTCTTTCTTATAAGGAAACGACAATCGCTTGGATCTGTAAAATTGTAAAGTCATTCCAAGTTCGAATGTTTGGACTATCCAACATCGATTAACTGTTTTTAGATTCCGAGATAAAGTATTTGAGAAGAATCAATAAGTCAAAATCCCTATACCTCGGACTCAATGGTGGAATCTATAAGGAGCTAACAAATGTATATTTAAGAAGAAAGTTCATAGAACTTAGGGCATGGATATTAACAGGGGAAACTGATTCTTATGTGGTTGACCAGTTGCTAACTGTATCCGTAAGGTGGAAAGGAATGTGCTGGGAAATCAACAAGAAATGATTCCAAATAATAAGATACTTGGTGGTGAAAGATTGATGATACAAGAAAAAATTAAGGGAAGAGATGTGTTAATAGCAGGACTTGGGTTTAAACAAAAATAATTGATAAGTGGGAGAAATATTAAAGTGTCGACGAGAGTTAGAAAAGCAGTAGGACAAGCAAAAAATATGGCGGTGTTTGAGGATTATATAAGGAACTTAGGACACACTAAAGAGGAGAGAAAAGACAAATTATATAAGATTGCCAAGCAAGAGTCTAAAAAACTAAAGATATTAATGAAGTTAAAATGTAATTTAAAGATGAAATCAAAGTATTCTTTATGGAAGAAGATATTAAAAAATAGATGGATGAGTTACTTTAACAGACTTGTTCAATGAAGATGTGAAAATTCAATTGATTTATCAAGATTCAGCACCTAAAAGAAAGTAAAATTACTCTTACATTCCGACGTATTTAGTAAAGCTGAAGTCTTGGAAAAGCTTTTAAAGAAGGATGAAAGTATGAAAAAGCAGTAGGACCGCAGAAACATAACATCCCAATAGATGTTTGGTAGTGCTTAGGAGATGAACGAGTTTCTTGGCTCACTAGATTATTTATTATAATTTTGAGAACTAAAGGATGTCAAATGAATGGAGAAATAGTATATTAGTACCTATTTATAAAGAATAAAGGCGATGTACAAATTGTGTTAATTATAAAGGAATTAAAATTAATGAGTCATACTTTAAAACTTTGGGAAAGAGGTGATCGAACAAGGTTACGCATAATATTAAAGTATCAGGGAATCAGTTTGGTTTTATGCCAGGTAGATCTACTATAGAAGCATTCATTTATCTAAGAAGGTTAATGAAAAATTTAAGGAGAGAAAGGAAAACCTACAATTTGGTTTTTATTTGATTTGTGAAAAAACTTATGATAAGTTAGGAAAGTACTTTGGAGGAGTTTTAGAGAAAAAAGAGATTTGCATTGCTTATATCATTCAAGTTATTAAAGACATGTATTAGAAAGAGTTGTTACTTGTGTGTCGGACACAAGGAGGTTTGACTAAGGATTTTTCTATTACAGTTGGATTACACCAAGGCTCGACTTTAAGTCCGTATCTTTTTGCGTTTGACTATGGAAGTCATGACTGGACATATCCAAAATGAGGTGCCTTGGTGTATGCTCTTCGTAGATGATATTATTTTTGTGAGAAAACTAAAGAGGGAGCTAAGGCGAAACTAAAGCTTTGGAGGAATGCTCTAGAATCTAAAGGTTTTTATCTCAGTAGATCAAAACTGAATATATGGAGTGGCACATTTAGTCAAGAAAGAAAATACTTATATTGGAGATGTGACAATTGATAATTCAAATTGTCAAGAAGAGTGAGCGCTTTAGATACCTTCGATCAATTATACAAAATAATGACGAAATAGATAATGACGTTTTAGCAGAATTCAAGCAGGATGGGTTAAAATGGAGAAATGTTTCTGGTGTGTTGTGCGATAAAAAAATTCCATCCAGAAATAAGGGTAATTTTATAAATGTAGTAAGACGCAGCGATGATATATGGTGTTGAATGCTAGCCTTGCAAAGAGAAAACATATAAATAAAATAAATATTGCAGAGAAGAATGAGGATGTTAAGGTTGATGTGGGATATACACGAAAGGATAGAATGAGAAAATGAGTATATCCGAAAAAGAAAAGCTGGTGTTGCACCAATTGAGGATAAACTTAAAGAAAGTCGGCTTCGATGGTTTGGACATCTAAATCGCAGGCCAATTGAAGCTCCAGTTAGAAAAATTGAGTTACTGGATTTTGCCCATGTACAAAGAGGAAGAGGGAGACCAAGAAGACATGGCAAGAAACTATAAGGAGTGATCTTAGTTACTTAAACTTAGATAAGAATTTGGTAACTGATAGAGCGCAATGGAAACAAAAGATTCATGTAGCCGACCCCACCTAGTGGGATTAAGGCTTGGTTGTTGTTGTTGTTGTTGTTGTGAATATAATTTAATGTTTCGAAAATATGAAATTATGTTATTATGCTATGTATGTTGTTAATTGAACAAAAGAATGAGTGTGATATGCTTGTCTGTGAAGTGATGTGGTACTAATGAATTTTTGTATAGCAAGAACCGATGAGGGCAGAAAGTTTCCTATATATATGTGTTATTTCGACGAAGGCGGGGAGTGTACGCCGGGTGATGTCCTAAAGTGGAATCTCCGATGCAAGGTGCGGCTCCTATCAAGGCTTCTAGGATAACAATTGTAGGAACTTTTGTTAGGCTTTTAGGTGAAAGGGTATGGAAATAATAAATCCACATCACTAAACAGAATAATATTATGTTATAATGAAATGAAATAAAGTGAATTAATGATATGTAGATTATGATGATAATTATGTATATGAGGCATGTTATGTTTTATATTTATGTGAAATATTATTGAGATAATTTTAATGTAAGGCATATTGTGCAAATTTACTTATGATAATTATTTATTTATCTGCAAGAATATTAAGAGCATGATGATGTGTATTTTAAGCACATTTGAGTTGTTTACCAAGTTTAAAGGCAAAATGTGACTTGCGAATTTGGAACAACTAAATGTGATTATAAAAATATTTTTAAGATTGACAATGAATTAAAAAGGGTTTTTTGTCGCGTTTATGTCCCTGCCTATGCTCGAGCCATGCCATGTGATGTGGTAATCTGCCAAATGTTGGGGATGGTTGCCAAGATGTGTAAACAACCTGCCACTACAGGGGATGGTTGTATATGATATGTGGCACTCCTCCATATGTGGGGTATAGGAGTTGTCAATAATCCTATGTATATGTGATGATGAAAAAAAGGCAGTTGTAATATAATCCAAGAAACCGAGGCCCGAAAGATAAAAACATAAAGAATAAAAAGAATTTGTAGTGTATTATTACTATTGCATGATTTCACTTGTATCATTTTTATTATGATATCTGAGAATGTTTTGAATAATCATGTTTTATGCTGGATATTGTTTTACCTACTAAGTTTGTATTAACAGACTCCTGTCATTTTTGGTGGCAGGTATGACATAGGAAGGATCACGAGACATAGTGTGAGGTATCACAGGTTGCGGCAGGAAATGTGGATGTTTTAATGATATGAGATTAAAGTTTAAGTTTTGACGCCTCGGTTGCTGGTGGCTCGGGCCGGTGTAAAGAGCGATCGGGTGCCGGTGTAAAGAGCGATCGGGTGCCGGCAGCCGGGACGTCACATGTGTAGACATAAACACAAATAGTTTCATAATTGTGTAAATACAATTTATATTCATATATATATATATATATATGTATATATAAATTCATATATTACACATATATATATTTATATATATATATATATATGAACACTTGCTTGCATTGCATACATACAAACATACAGACACAAATACAAAAGAATATCTAGTTTAACACAGCAGTCCATCCTGATTGAATACTTCTGCAATTAAGCCGAAAATAGCAAGTTTCGTACTACAGTATGACTCAGTTGTATAGCTGGTTTTCTCATGCAATATAAATATAGTTGATTTCACATTTAACCCCTGCGCAGCCCAATAAAGGGTTCTGTATTGCGTTGTGAATCATTTATAAACTTCAACATGGGAGCAACCGTTAATGCTATTTAACACATTTTGAAGTTGCATTAAATGACCTGTGCCACGTTTCAACATGTATGGTGAGATTGTGCAGTGTCTGCCGCATAGATTTTAATTTCTAGAAGGAAAGCACCTCAGTCTCTCAACAATTTAACAGTTTTTTTTTTATGGTAACATTTTAACAGTTTTGGACTAATGAAATAATTGTAAAAGAGAGTTTTCAGGTATAGGCGTTCTATGTATTCCTATAATCTCATTACTTTTAGTGTATGCTCAATAACAAATCATCACAGGAACTTGTTATACTAAACCAATAAGCATTCTTGTTGGATGACCACTCCAAATTTGCATCGAATGAAAACACAAATGAACAATTCTTAAAATGGTTTTTCTTTCCCTAGAGGAAGCATACATCTCATGCATACATACATACATGCATACAACAGATATCTAAATCATGAGTCCAACGCTGAAAGAAAGATAACAGACTGCTGATTAATTTATGCTAGTATATGGACGAGTAATAAAGACGCTGCAAGTTGATGTTTCGTCAGCTAACTATATAAGAGAGATTTTCATATTACCCAGTTTGCACCATTAACAGGTTGAAGTCACGAGGATTTAGCAGCACACTCATGCATTTATTGTCCATTTGATGTTTGAATACAGGTCGTTCAGCAGGTATGTCAAACCCAATAACTCTTTTATCAGAACCAGCAGATAGTACAACTCCTTTTTGCTGCAATCCAGTAACTCCCATGACAGCAGAAGTATGTTGGGTCTGATGTATTGCCCTTGACTTCCAGAAATTATTCTTCTCCCTCCAGAGTACCACAGCATGGTCTGTTCCACCAGTCACAAAGCATGAATAACTCCAGGGCATGAACATAATACTGTTTAATGCTCCCTTGGTATGAGGCTTTTCTTCTAAAAACATGACTCTCTTCTGTAGCAAGAAATAACAAAAAACCTCAAGAATGTTTTGACAACTATTCAAGCATTTGCACAGAGCAAATAAGACATGATCATAAGCGCAACAAAGCCAACTATTTCTTAAAAAAGAAGAAAATAAAAAATATTCTGTTCAATAAGAGGAAAATTTTGTTAAAAGTATTTTAATTAAAAAGCAATGATACTTAAAATTTTGCTGTGCTAATAAGCGTATCTATATGATAATCTGCGTAAGCATAAAACCACTAAGGCTTACGAGATTTCTCTGTCAGAGATCACAATGCATACTTCTATTTTCGCATTCAATTAGAATTTAAAGTTAGTATCTGTAGTTGAACAAAATATAGATTTTTCAATATCCCTATATTTTTCAGGAGCCGACCATCTGTAAACATTTGTGTTCAAAATATAATATAAGCTCAAACTATAGTAGGAACATGACATTCTTCACCAAAGAATAAAATACTGAAAGGTATCCTACATTTCCTGATAAATTACGATTCAGCAAAGAGATTTGATAATCACCACCATCAGCACTATATGCAGCAAATAGAAGATCTCCATTGGGGTGCCATGCAATATCTTCAGGCCATCTCCTTTGTTTTGGGGAGAGACATTCTGTATTGCTAAGCAATGCAATACCAACTCTGCCACATAGTAGAATACAGTTTAGTAACTAGCAAAACAGACACTCGTAACAGAATAAGAACCAAACCAAATGAGTCATATGTAATATGACTCTGTCTGAACCCCGATCAAGTTGAATCCATTAACAAGAGAACCCATCCATAAGTATGGTAGGAACGAGGAATATAAAAAATTTAACGTGTAATACACTAAATATGTACCTACACATACTTCTACATAAGGAAAAATATATTCCAAAAACTCTTTTTTGAAAAACACCAAACAAGCAACAGCATAAACAAAATTTCCGTCAGATAACAAATGTAGCAAGTTTGTCAGATCTTTTCAAAAATGCTGGATCTTCTCAGAAGTCTTCAAAAACAGAGATATATATACTAACATACTAGTGAAGCTTAGAAAGAGTTACATATAATTGGGAGACAGTAGTTTTATTTCTGCTTATGGAGTGCTCTTTAAGAATCTAGGCTTCTTTTTTTTCTTAGAAGCAATCTCATAAAAACATTCACCTTAATTTAAGGTGAAAGATAAACTATCACAAATTACTTAAAGGTATCCAAGTTTCCTTGGCAGGACATCTATGTTGTCATCTACTAGCAAGAAGAGGTGTAAGGGATGGAGTTCAAAACACAAATTCAGAAAAGAGACCAATCTTCATGTCTGTGAGACTACTACACTCATTTAAAATCTTATTCCCCTTAAGGCATTAGCATAAAGCTTTGTAGAGATAAACTAAAGTAGTTGGTGTCTTTTTTTTCCAAAAATTCTTAAGACCTATACAGACTCTAGCATATTGGTGGGGACACAGATCAGCATCGAATCGGGTGGCTAGGATGACGTCATGTGCTGAATCAGAATTCAAATTCAAATTAATTAGAGCTATTAGAGATTTCCATATTAGCTTTATTTAAATTTGATTTGATTTGATTCAGAGCATATCTGGAAGATTTGAAGACTCACCACATTTGGAGGTGATTTTATTTTATTGTAATAGAATTAGTTCCATATTTACTTTTATTTATTTGGTATTTTATTTTTTGCATTTAATATTGTATTTTCAAATTTCTACATGGGATCTCTCTATATAAAGAGGTCGCCTTGCATTGTAAAATATAGAGTATTGTGATGAATAAAATTATGTTTGAGTTTTGTCAGGATGCCTAGAATCCCAGGTTAAGGTGGTCGGGATTTTATTCGGTGGAAGTGGAAAGAGGTATGGGATCTTTGTTCGAGCCCGCAAGCCTGTTTTGACAGCTGAAAAAAAAAAAAAATCCTTTCCCCTCCAAAATTTTAAGCCCCTAGTTATCGCACCTTAATCAAGAATTAGATACACCCATACAGTGTAGTGGTGTCTGTGTGTGAGCCGGTCTGATGAAGATACGTTACATTGAGCTGTGAGATTGGTGCCGGTGCGCTCATGTCACTCTCGTGCGTGTGACACAGCTATGACTCTCGATTTGCATTTGTTCAGTAATGGCGTCATCCGCGCTTCTACCTGCGTGGTATCGCCGCTCTCTTGGTGCGCATACAGTCTTGTAGTTGAGCTATATTCGGTCGACTGTGTAGCGTTTAAAGATCGCGGATAGGAAGTGCGTCTCTGGTGTGTCAGTGCCTGTGTATCTGCTGTGATTAACGGATTGTTCATAGTGTACTCAGTTAGGTTGGCACGGATAGATATGGAAATGCGACGAAGATTCATCAGCTGCACCGCGCCTTGTGAATAAGATGCGATCGAGGACGCGTAAGATAGGACGAGGTGCGCGGCGGCGCCCGACCGCGCCCGGCCCCGCGCGCCGCCTGCGCTCCCTGCTTCGCGCGCCGCCGCGTGGGAGATGGATGTGATGCAAGACCTGTTATCAGCTGCGTCACACTCCCGGCGTAGACTTTGCGGCCATCATGGTCAACAGCGGCTTACGTGGCTCAGTCAGTGCTGGACGTCATGGTTGTAGCATATTGCCGTGTGCAGCCGCTGTGCGACAGGATCGTGACGCCGCTTCCCGTCCGCTCCTCCCGGTCCGCGCGCGCTCTGCCTGCCTGAGCCGGCGCCTGCCCCGCCGGCCCGCACGCCCTCCGGTCTGCGCAAATCGCGTGCCCCGAGCACCCGCCCGCTCGCGTGCGACTGCCAACGCACCCGAGTACCCCGGCGCCCACCCGCCCGCGTGCGCCTGCCTGCCTACCGGCGCGCCGCCCGCAGCCTGCCCGCGCTTGTTCACTCGCCTGCCTGTGCTCGTGCCCGTCTGCGCTTTGTCCGCGCATCGCCATTACTCGATCAACGACTCTTCTCCGGTTCAAATCGTTGGTAACTTCTTTCTCGAACTCAATTAAGTCGATTGTTTGATTTCTATATAAATTATTGTTTGACTTGAATTATTTATTTGGCTCTAATTGTGTGACCCGATAATTTCTCGTGTGTTAATTACTATTGGATTTAACGATGAGACGTCTGTCCTAAAATTCTGAACCTCGAATCTGATTTATTTGAAATTTAAATTGAACGCCCTAATCTAAATTGATAAATTCTTATTTATCATACGATCCAATTTAATTTTAATTTTAAAATATCTTAATTTGTGGGATTCAAAAATCTTATTTATCGTTAATTTATTTAGAAAATATTCTCTTAATTAAAATAATTTGCTAATTGATTTTGCTGAATATAAATATAAAATATCATTTGCAATTTTTTTTTCCCTGTTCCGCATCACATATACATTGTTTTAATTGGAATTCTCAACAGCATCACGGCCTTCCATGTGGAGCATAGATCCAATCCAAGCCATTAAAAATTGAGCCAATTCGACATGGTTTGTATAACAAGGACCACAATGCTAGCACTCCATGGCCTGTCCCACCATGCAACAACTGAATCAGTTAGTGCCTTTTCTTGTCTCTTCAAGCCCCAATGCCGGCAGCTGCACAAATGCTCCTCCATCCTCACTGAGTCCTAGTTTACCATTTCCTACACATTATGGCTACCTACCGCCATGATCGCCACTCCAATCACTCAGTAGCCCCATGCTAACCATTCTATCTGCTCTGAGATGATTCTCAATATAGTCAGGTCAGATAGCTAGTCTCTGCCCCACTATATCAACCATCACTGGCACCATTCCAAGCTTAAGTAGTCGCCCTATTAGCTAGTTTGCAATGTCTCCATCCAGAGCTCCATAGCAACATGGTTCCCAACAATGCCTGCTATAACATTCTATAATTCTAATATAGAGGTATTGTCTGTTTTGATTTTAGGAAAACTGCGTGACTTGAGTACTTCCCAGGAGGTCACCCATCCCAGTACTACTCCAGCTCAAGCACGCTTAACTACAGAGTTTTCCATCATTAGCTTCACAGTTTTGCTCTAAAAAGCGCCTCTATAATTTGAGATCACATTATCTATTTATACAATTCACGATTTTCCCCTTTTTCGATGTGGGATGATTCATTCTTGTGCCCCTCTCACCACTTTTTATCGGCCTAGAATCCTATCAGGAGTCGCACTTTGCTTCAATGATTTCTTTCCCTTAGGACATCACTCGACGATCACTCCCTGCCCTCTTCGGCCATGGCGTCATAGCCTCACCAACTTCCGCCTAGTTCATCCTTGAACCACATTGTATTGTGAGAGGTCGGCTCTGATACCATATTGTAACATCTCATGATCCCATTGTATAGGTACTGTCCGCTTTGGCTTTAGAAAAACTGCGTAACTTAAGTACTTTATAGGAAGTCACCCATCTAATGCTACTCCAGCTCAAGCACGCTTAACTACGAAATTTTTCATCATTAGTCTCACAGTTTTGCTCCAAAAGGTGCCTCTACAATTTGAGATCATGTTATCTACTTATAAATCTCAGGATCTCCCCATTTTCGAAGTGGGACGATTCATTCCTATGCCCCTCTCACCACATTTTATCAGTTTAAAAGTCTGTCAAAAGCTACGCTTTGTCTCAGTGATTCTTTTCTCTTAGAACATCATTCAACGATCACTCTCCGCCCTCTTCGGCCATGAGTGTCACATCCGCTATACAATTGCCAACTCATGAAAGACAATATTAGTCCAACTAGCCTTATTACGGCTATAAATAAAGCTTTCACAACATAGAAAAGGTATGACAGGTCACCTTTGAAGCTTCCTCTGGCCAACCCTCCAGATTTCTTCCACTACACGACTCTTGTAGCTTTTGTTCCTTCTATAATGCTCTTCTCTCCACTACTGTACTCCACACTCCAAAGCCTTATAATCACCCTACAAGACATAGGAGGATCTCTTTAAATCACTCTAGGCTTGTTGAATCTACCACTAAAAGCAACATGCCTTTCTCAAGCACAAGTAACGTAGCCTCTCACACACCGAAGACTATATGCAACGCCTGTGGCTGAAGAGGGAAGGGAATGATCATTAGGTGATGTCTTAAAAGAAAGGAATCGTTGAGGCAAAGTGCAGCTCCTGGCAGGCTTCTAGACCAATAAATAGTGGTGATAGGGACACAAAAATAAAAACCAATATATAGTGGTGATAGGGACACAAAAATAAATTATCTCACATCGAAAAGACAGGATTCTAAGTTATAAAAGTAGATAATGTAATCTCAAATGGTAGAGATGCATTTTGGGAAAAAACAGTGAGGCTAATGATGGAACACTCAATAATTAAGCGTACTTGAGTTGGAGTAGTACTAGGATGGGTGGTCGACCTCCCAAGAAGTACTCAAGTTACACAGTTCCCTAAAGCCAAAGTGAATAATACTTCTACATTTAAATCACGAGATATTATAATATGGTATCAAAGCCGACTTTCCGTAATACGATGTGATTTGAGGATGAACCAGGCGAAAGCTGGTAGGCCCATGATGCCTATGACAGAAGAAGACAGAAAGTGATCGCTGAGTGATGTTCTAAAAAAAAAATTACTGAAGCAAAGTGCGGTGCTTGGCAAGCTTCTAGGCTAATAAATAATAGTGAGAAGGGAACAAACATGAATCTCCACACATCGTAAAGGAGAGGAGATCCTGAGCTATATAAGTAGATAACGTGATCTCAAATAGTAGAGGCATCTTTTAGTGCAAAACTGTAAAGCGAATGATGAAAAACTCTGCAGTTAAGCATGCTTGGACTTGGCAGTACCAGGATGGGTGACCTCCCGGGAAGCGCTTAAGTTACGTAGTTCCCTAAAGCCAAAGCAAACAATGCCTCTATATTTGGATCATGGGATATTACACTATTGCTGACCTTCCTAGCCACATCGAGTACACAATCCCTCGCTTCCCTTATATTGCTACTGCAAACATTTGTATACTGACACCTCAGGTTCCTTGCTGCCCGTTCCAGCACTCCAAGCACAACAAGCGCCCCAAGGTCCACTACATATAGCAAACTTACCACCGCAGACATAAGCTACTCCTCTCATGCCAAACAATGGCAGATCCTCACTTCCTTTGCCCTGTTAACTTTCCCATTTTTGCAACCTCTCAGTATGCTCCTTCGATATGCATCCCCATTTGATGTTTCCCATACCTCTGCCACAACATTTAACGAAGTCTTCTAGCAGTTCTCCGACATCACGATTAGGTCTAGGAATTCCTATGGTTACCCTCATGACTCGAGCACTCTCCTACGAGACCAATGTAGGAATGACACTCCTCCAATCTTTTATGACCCTAAAGTTGTAAAAACAACTCGAATCTAGAAGCTCACTTGAAACTCACTCGAATTTGGGATCGTGCCAATAATGAAAACGTTTGAGCCACAACTTGAGCTCGAGTTCATTTTTAGTCGAGTTCGAGCCAAGGTTAGCTTGCTCGATATAAACATGAATTAGCTCAAGGCAAACTGTCTAATAAATACATAAATATATAGTTATGTTTGTATA
>KZ451928.1:796334-850326 GCA_002786265.1 Apostasia shenzhenica
ACGCCCTAATCTAAATTGATAAATTCTTATTTATCATACGATCCAATTTAATTTTAATTTTAAAATATCTTAATTTGTGGGATTCAAAAATCTTATTTATCGTTAATTTATTTAGAAAATATTCTCTTAATTAAAATAATTTGCTAATTGATTTTGCTGAATATAAATATAAAATATCATTTGCAATTTTTTTTTCCCTGTTCCGCATCACATATACATTGTTTTAATTGGAATTCTCAACAGCATCACGGCCTTCCATGTGGAGCATAGATCCAATCCAAGCCATTAAAAATTGAGCCAATTCGACATGGTTTGTATAACAAGGACCACAATGCTAGCACTCCATGGCCTGTCCCACCATGCAACAACTGAATCAGTTAGTGCCTTTTCTTGTCTCTTCAAGCCCCAATGCCGGCAGCTGCACAAATGCTCCTCCATCCTCACTGAGTCCTAGTTTACCATTTCCTACACATTATGGCTACCTACCGCCATGATCGCCACTCCAATCACTCAGTAGCCCCATGCTAACCATTCTATCTGCTCTGAGATGATTCTCAATATAGTCAGGTCAGATAGCTAGTCTCTGCCCCACTATATCAACCATCACTGGCACCATTCCAAGCTTAAGTAGTCGCCCTATTAGCTAGTTTGCAATGTCTCCATCCAGAGCTCCATAGCAACATGGTTCCCAACAATGCCTGCTATAACATTCTATAATTCTAATATAGAGGTATTGTCTGTTTTGATTTTAGGAAAACTGCGTGACTTGAGTACTTCCCAGGAGGTCACCCATCCCAGTACTACTCCAGCTCAAGCACGCTTAACTACAGAGTTTTCCATCATTAGCTTCACAGTTTTGCTCTAAAAAGCGCCTCTATAATTTGAGATCACATTATCTATTTATACAATTCACGATTTTCCCCTTTTTCGATGTGGGATGATTCATTCTTGTGCCCCTCTCACCACTTTTTATCGGCCTAGAATCCTATCAGGAGTCGCACTTTGCTTCAATGATTTCTTTCCCTTAGGACATCACTCGACGATCACTCCCTGCCCTCTTCGGCCATGGCGTCATAGCCTCACCAACTTCCGCCTAGTTCATCCTTGAACCACATTGTATTGTGAGAGGTCGGCTCTGATACCATATTGTAACATCTCATGATCCCATTGTATAGGTACTGTCCGCTTTGGCTTTAGAAAAACTGCGTAACTTAAGTACTTTATAGGAAGTCACCCATCTAATGCTACTCCAGCTCAAGCACGCTTAACTACGAAATTTTTCATCATTAGTCTCACAGTTTTGCTCCAAAAGGTGCCTCTACAATTTGAGATCATGTTATCTACTTATAAATCTCAGGATCTCCCCATTTTCGAAGTGGGACGATTCATTCCTATGCCCCTCTCACCACATTTTATCAGTTTAAAAGTCTGTCAAAAGCTACGCTTTGTCTCAGTGATTCTTTTCTCTTAGAACATCATTCAACGATCACTCTCCGCCCTCTTCGGCCATGAGTGTCACATCCGCTATACAATTGCCAACTCATGAAAGACAATATTAGTCCAACTAGCCTTATTACGGCTATAAATAAAGCTTTCACAACATAGAAAAGGTATGACAGGTCACCTTTGAAGCTTCCTCTGGCCAACCCTCCAGATTTCTTCCACTACACGACTCTTGTAGCTTTTGTTCCTTCTATAATGCTCTTCTCTCCACTACTGTACTCCACACTCCAAAGCCTTATAATCACCCTACAAGACATAGGAGGATCTCTTTAAATCACTCTAGGCTTGTTGAATCTACCACTAAAAGCAACATGCCTTTCTCAAGCACAAGTAACGTAGCCTCTCACACACCGAAGACTATATGCAACGCCTGTGGCTGAAGAGGGAAGGGAATGATCATTAGGTGATGTCTTAAAAGAAAGGAATCGTTGAGGCAAAGTGCAGCTCCTGGCAGGCTTCTAGACCAATAAATAGTGGTGATAGGGACACAAAAATAAAAACCAATATATAGTGGTGATAGGGACACAAAAATAAATTATCTCACATCGAAAAGACAGGATTCTAAGTTATAAAAGTAGATAATGTAATCTCAAATGGTAGAGATGCATTTTGGGAAAAAACAGTGAGGCTAATGATGGAACACTCAATAATTAAGCGTACTTGAGTTGGAGTAGTACTAGGATGGGTGGTCGACCTCCCAAGAAGTACTCAAGTTACACAGTTCCCTAAAGCCAAAGTGAATAATACTTCTACATTTAAATCACGAGATATTATAATATGGTATCAAAGCCGACTTTCCGTAATACGATGTGATTTGAGGATGAACCAGGCAAAAGCTGGTAGGCCCATGATGCTTATGACAGAAGAAGACAGGAAGTGATCGCTGAGTGATGTTCTAAAAAAAATTACTGAAGCAAAGTGCGGTGCTTGGCAAGCTTCTAGGCTAATAAATAATAGTGAGAAGGGAACAAACATGAATCTCCACACATCGTAAAGGAGAGGAGATCCTGAGCTATATAAGTAGATAACGTGATCTCAAATAATAGAGGCATCTTTTAGTGCAAAACTGTAAAGCGAATGATGAAAAACTCTGTAGTTAAGCATGCTTGGACTTGAGCAGTACCAGGATGGGTGACCTCCCGGGAAGCACTTAAGTTACGTAGTTCCCTAAAGCCAAAGCAAACAATGCCTCTATATTTGGATCATGGGATATTACACTATTGCTGACCTTCCTAGCGACATCGAGTACACAATCCCTCGCTTCCCTTATATTGCTACTACAAACATTTGTATACTGACACCTCAGGTTCCTTGCTGCCCGTTCCAGCACTCCAAGCACAACAAGCGCCCCAAGGTCCACTACATATAGCAAACTTACCACCGCAGACATAAGCTACTCCTCTCATGCCAAACAATGGCAGATCCTCACTTCCTTTGCCCTGTTAACTTTCCCATTTTTGCAACCTCTCAGTATGCTCCTTCGATATGCATCCCCATTTGATGTTTCCCATACCTCTGCCACAACATTTAACGAAGTCTTCTAGCAGTTCTCCGACATCACGATTAGGTCTAGGAATTCCTATGGTTACCCTCATGACTCGAGCACTCTCCTACGAGACCAATGTAGGAATGACACTCCTCCAATCTTTTATGACCCTAAAGTTGTAAAAACAACTCGAATCTAGAAGCTCACTTGAAACTCACTCGAATTTGGGATCGTGCCAATAATGAAAACGTTTGAGCCACAACTTGAGCTCGAGTTCATTTTTAGTCGAGTTCGAGCCAAGGTTAGCTTGCTCGATATAAACATGAATTAGCTCAAGGCAAACTGTCTAATAAATACATAAATATATAGTTATGTTTGTATATATATATATATATACTTTTTTTTCATATTTTTATATATTATATAGTATTTTTTTAAAGTATGCAAATTTATTCCAATTTGAGCTGGCTTATACTCAAATAATTGAGTAAAGCTAACTTGACTAAAAATCATTTTGAGTTCGAGTTGAGTTTGAGCTGAGCTACACACAATATTTCAAGTTCGAGCTAGCACCAACTCGCCCAAACTCAACTCATTTATAGCCCTAGTAACTACACAGGTATCCCCAAGACTAGTAGCTTTTTCCCCTAAAGCGTCACACCATACCCAAACAACACCACCCCAAGCACATGGGAGATGGAAATGATGTCCACAGCCTAAATGATTTGGTTGATAGCATGGTTTCTAAGGAAACACTTGTGCATTTCTCTCTAGTTCACCCCAATCCAACCGGACTTCCAACCTCCCAAGATTTGGACCTTTGATGGAACCTCCAATCCTCATGAGAAAATCCAACTTTTTGATGGCCCCTCATTTTCTTACACCAGGATGAATCTACCCAATGCTATTTCATAGCCTACTCCTTCCAAGGGCTATCCTATGACTAGTACATTGTTTGACAGTAAGAGATTTGTTGGACGGACCAAAGTCACCAAGTCAAGTCTTATTCTTTATGATTTTCAACAAAGTTCGAAGGAGTCCCCAAGGTCGTGCGTTGACCACTTCTGTACTGTTGTTGTCCAAGCTAATAACATCCATCCTATTGTGCTGATGCATGCCTTCCGCAAAGGACTCAAGAAAGATAGCAATCTTGCTAAGTCCCTCCAATTATCTAAGCCAAGGAACTTCTCAAAGTTAGTCACCCACTCAAAGAAGTTCATAATGTTAAAGACAAAGCCCCGCCCACATAGCCCCTAGAGGAGCCCAAGAAGTGTTGGTATAAGGTATCCTTTGATTACCAGTAATATCATCAGTTCAATCACCCTTTGGAGGACATTTTTTGCAACACAATAAAAGGGCCATGCACTAAAGGCCGATGCTTATCATATAGTCCTAATCATTAAAAATTCTATTTAATCATAATTGCAAATTGAGCAATCCAAAAACCTCTTCAGAGAGAAGGCATGGGCTACCTTTTAGGTTAATCATGAAATAAGCTTTGAACTTCACGGCAGATATGAAATGCTTAGGAGAAAGCGGACAGTTAGACCTTCGGTAAGTTGCTTCTGATCTCCCACCCCAAATGACGCAGCCATTCTTTTTCCCTAATATTCATACACCAATCTACTTCAACCTAATTGTTTCTTACAGCATACACTTAAACCCAAGTAGAGGTTTTTCTACAATATAAATAAAATTAAGAACATCTTCCTTGGAAAGTTCAATTTTAAATTAGATATTGTTCAAAAGCTTCAATGAAGAGTTGCAAAAAGGAACATTTTTTGGTTAGTGGTAAGCAAGTTACCCTTAATTGGCAATCAAAACAATAGGGACAATTAATTAACTAAATCCAAATATCAATCTTGTTGAAGTTCCATGTGAAAACAAATTAAAATGGTGAAGAACAACGTGATAGTAACTTATTAGATGCAACGCCATGTGCTTCTGTCCATACATTTTGAAGTTTTTTAATAAATACTACCTTATGCTTATTATAAATATTGGGGGTGTTTGGAACTTTGTTCTCACTTTTGAAAGACAACACCAACAACTTGGTCACTTGATCAGCGATTATCTCCATCCTCACACACAGTCAACTAGGACAAATTCGAAATGGAAAAGGGTGTAGAAAATGAAAAAATTAAAAGTTTTGCAAGAATCAGCCTAGCACTACCGACTCTATCACCATAAAGTAAAAATAACAAAAGTGCAAGAAGAAATACCCTCTGTCTTGCACTTGCCACATGTTTACAACCCCATCCAGAGCACTGCAAGGAAAAAAATTACAAAAATGGAAAAAGGAGAAGGAAAAAAGCATTACACCAAGTCCTGAGCCTCACATTAAAGCCGGAATAAGTTCAGCATGAATAAATTATTGTAAAAAACAACGAACCCAATAAATAAAAAAGGCAGGTGATCTTCTTCGTAGAATTAGGCTTGCTATATACCAAAATACAAGACAGAAATCCATCACAAGAAATAATAAGTTTTGCTTTAATACCATTGAAAAATGTCATGAAGTACCTAGAGCCATAAAAATGGTTTTTTGCATGCGAACAACAGAGAAACATATAAGTATAAACCACCTTAAGTTTATAATGAGCTATAAAACAACAACAACAACCAAGCCTTAATCCCACTAGGTGGGGTCGGCTACATGAATCCTTTGTTTCCATTGCGCTCTATCAGTTACCAAATTCTTATCTAAGTTTAAGTAACTAAGATCACTCCTTATAGTTTCTTGCCATGTCTTCTTTGGTCTCCCTCTTCCTCTTTGTACATGGGCAAAATCCAGTAACTCAATTTTTCTAACTGGAGCTTCAATTGGCCTGCGATTTAGATGTCCAAACCATCGAAGCCGACTTTCTCTAAGTTTATCCTCAATTGGTGCAACACCAACTTTCTTAAGTTTATAATGAGCTATACATCATGAAAATGATGTAGATCAAAAATATGCCTATCGTACAGTCGGTTAGTACAAAAACAACAACAACCAAGCCTTTATCCCACAATATAGTGTCAGGTACATGAATCCTTCATTTCCTAGTATCAAAGGATATTCTATCAATTATTAGAAAAAAATTCTTCTAATGTATTTATATGCTATAGTTTTATTTCAAATTAAGTAAAAATGCCAATTGATTATCTAATAATTTCATGTACATCCCAAAAATTCTCGATACAACACATGTAATATTCCGTGATCTAAATGTAGAAGTATTGTCAACTTTGGCTTTAAGAAACTGCATGACTTGAGTATTTCTCAAGAGATCACCCATTTCAGTACTGCTCTACCCTAAACACATTTAATTACAAAGTTTTTTAATCATTAGCCTCACAGTTTTTCCTCCAAAAGTACCTCTACTATCTAGGATCATGTTATCTACTTATACAGCTCAAGATCTCATTTCCCTTTCCGATGTGGGACGATTGATTCTTATGCCCCCTCTCACTATTATTTATAAGCCTAAAAGCTTGTCGGAAGCTACACTTTATTCCAGTGATTCTCTTCTTTTTGGACATCATCCGGCGATCACTCCCAACCTTTTTTGGTCACGTCACAGGCCCACAGCTTCCATCCAGTTCATCCTCGAATGGCATCGTACTACGAGAGGTCAGCTTTGATATTGTCAACTTTGGGTGACCCCTAGGGAAGTGCTCAAGTCATGCAATTCCCAAGAGCCAAAGCAGACAATACCTCTACATTTGAATCACGGGATATTATAATATGGTATCAGAGCTGACCTCCCACAGCACGATGTGGTTCTTCTGTAACAGAAGAGAGCGGGGAGTGATCACAGGATGATGTCTCAAGAGAAATAAATTACTGGAGTAAAGTGTAACTCCTAGCAGGCCTCTAGGCTAATAAATAGTGGTGATCGAGGCACAAGAATTAATCGTACTACATCAAAATGAAAGCAAGGATCCTAAGGTGTATATGTAAAAATATGATGTCAAATGTAGAGACACCTTTTGGGGTAAAACTTTGAAGTTAATGATAGAAAACTCTATAATTTAAGTAAATAGTGTAATCTAAAACGGTAAAAGCACCTTTTACAAAGACTGTGACGCTAATGATAAAATTTCTGCAGTAAAGCATAATTGGACTTGAGTAATACTGGATAAGTGACCTAGGAAGTACTCAAGTCACACAATTCTTTAAAGCTACAGCGAGCAGTACCTCTATATTTGAGACACGAGATGTTATAATATAATATCAAAGCTAACCTCACATAGTACGATGTAGTTCAAGGACAAACGTGATGAAAACTGATGGGGCCTGCCATGATCCATGCTTAAAAGAGGTAGGGAGTGATCACCAGGTAATGTTCCAGAAGAAGAGAATCACTAGAGCAAAGTGGGGCTCCTGATAAACTATAAGCTGCAAGATGAGTGGTAAAAAAGGCACATGAATGAATTGTACTACATCGAAAAAGGGAGAGAAGTTTCTGAGCTACGTAGACAAATAGCATGATCCAAAATGATAAAAGCGTCTTTTGAGCAAAACCGTGAAATTAATGAGAAAAAACTTGGTAGTTAAGCATGTATGAGCTAAAGTAGTACTGAGACATATGACTTTCTGAAAAGTACTCAAGTCACGTAATTCCTTAAAGCCAAATCAAATAATACTTTTATATTTAGGATATGAGATATTACAAAAACCCTTTCGACATGAGCAAGAGATGGTTGTTGGGTGGGATAAAGGTGAAGCACATGAGAAGAATAATGAGTCACATGATACTCTTTTCCTTTAGTAGTGAACATGAATAACAAAGAGTGAAGTATGAAAAAATAAAGAGGGAATTTTTCCTACAAAAATAAGAAAATTAGTCTATTGAAAAATTCTCACTTACTCATATTGATATTGATTCCTCTTACTCATATTGCCTTTCATTCGTTTCTTCTTACCCTTTCCTTCACCCAAATATTGATTCTTCTTACTCATACTTTATTTTAATATGATCACCATCAGAATAACATGCAACCTCATTATACAGACCACAATAACACTGATATAAGGAAATGCAGAAACAAATGCACCAAAACACCTAATAAACATTCTAAAACAAAAAAGGAAATTAATAAAATTAAAATGAGCCCAAATATGAGGGTTTGTCCAATCATCCATAAATGTCCCAATCTTATAATCAAATCTTAAGTCAGCATCAAATCTACCTACAATGATCTTCCAGCAATTCAACCAAAGTAATACAAACCCATCTCAGCCATCAAATGCAACACCTTTTTTTTTATAGACATCAAATGCAACACCTGCTTGATATCAATTTGCTAATAGTCAGTGTCCTCGTAATCCATAAATTCAGGTCAATTTTTCCGTTCATTTGCTTCAATCAGCCCAAAGGTGGGCATGCAGCATCCTAAACAATACAACCTCATGATAAAAATTTCAATGTAAAAGCGATTCCTTGGACCAGAAAGCAAGTGGCCATCTCCGAAGGGTTTTGAGGCATGAACATTTATGCAGCAATTATTATGGTTTTGTACAATCACTTGTATTTACAAAATGAGGTAGTAATAAAGTAGATCAACATGTCCATTTTTCATGATCTCACCTTGTTAAAAATACATGGTCATCCACTGGATTGAGTACAAGGGTTCGCAGCTTCCTCTTGTGCTGACCACAAATGTAAGTGCTTGGCAGGATATCAAGCCTACTTGACGAAGCACTCTTGCGCACACACTGGAAAAAGACCTGATGCCCTTTCTCCGCTGCAACAGAAATAAATCACAATCAAAAACATAAACAAATCTGACCAAATTCTTCCCCATTACCAACGATAAGATGATAAGTGAAGATCACCAAACAAGGTCTTGCTCTTATTCCCCGTCTTCTCAAGACTTCCTCTCAACGGCCTAGATAGCATAGATGTCTCCAAAGAAGAAGACGTCGGTTTAAGGCCGGTAGCCGCCTCTGGCACTTGAGCTTCAGCAGAGAAAACCATGGGGTTTGACAACAGCGAAGACTGGCTCTGTACGACAGAACCATAAAGAGCACCTGCTCCATTTAAACTCGTATTGATCTTCGTCAGCGATCCTTTCTCAACATCTTCCTGAGCTCGTATCCTTGTCAGTTGCAACTGCGCCTCCAGCAATCTCTTCTCCGCCATATCAGCCTGCATTCACAGCCTCGAATCAAAAAACGATGTTCGCAATCAGAAACCAAAAACCCCAACAATAAGATCTGAGAGCGGAACCTGGGATCGATAATACGCGACCATCTGCTTCAGCAGCTCAACCTCTTTGGAACGATACTCGATGAGGGAGAGCAGGGCTTTCTCTTGATCCATAATGGAGTTCGCCGGAGGCTTGTCTTCCAGCTTCGGCTTCTCGCGATGAAGAAGGCGGTCCCCCGGGGAGGCTAGGGCATCCTCCTGATCGAGAATGGAGTTCCCCGGAGGCTCCTGATCTCCTCCCTGCACCGACGGTGGCGCGAACCCCTCTTCTTCCAGCTTCGGCCTCTTGCCAAGAAGAATGTGGTCCCCCAGGGAGGCTAGGGCATCCTCCTGATCGAGAATGGAGTTTCCCGGAGGCTCCTCATCTCCTCCCGACCCCGAGGGTTGGGCGACGCCATTATCTTCCAGCTTCAGCTTCTTGCGTGAGGCTAGGGCATCCTTCCGATCCAGAATCAAGTTCCCAGGAGGCTCGTCTCCTCCCCGCCACGAGGCTTGGGCGACCCCATCGTCTTCCAGCTTGATCTTCTTGCGAAGAAGAACGATGTTCCCCATGGAGGTCAGGGCATTCTCCTGATCGAGAATGAAGTTCCCCAGAGGCTCCCCGCCTCCTCCTCGCCAGGCGGCGCCGTTACCTTCCAGCTTCGGCTTCTTGCAAGGAGGAAGGAGGTCCATGAAAGATCCTTCTTCCTCTTCTATTCTTCTCCGCCGCTGCTTCTGCTGTGCTACGCCGACTGGTTTGGGTTTTTGTAATCTTGGCGGGAGAGGCGGTTTCTCTTCTCGAGAAATTATTGCTTGTGAGTTGCGAGCGAACGAGATCGGCGGTCCGCTTTCTAATCATTTCGAGACCAGCTGCTGGCTCCAAATCAGATCACATTTCGATCCACTCAAAATCAACTCGAAATTAATTCAATTAGAGTTAATTTTAATCAACTTCAAGCCAGCTCGAGTTCATTCCAATCGATTTCGAGCTGATTTCAATTTATTTTTGAGCCGGCTCGAAAATAAATTGAATCTCAATTTTTTTTCGAGCCGATCTTGAGCCAGGTAAGCCAGAGCCTGCCCGACCAAAATCGGCTCGAAATCATTACCAAGCCGAACTTTTGGCTCGTTAATTGGCTTGTTTAGATCGACTTGATTTCGCTTCGATCTAAAATTGATTCAATTTTTGATCGATTTTAGATCTTCGATCCATATTAACACCCTTACATGCATGTATGTAGAATACCTGTAAATGACATTATGAGTGATCTATTAAATTATCCAGTTAGTTGATCAGATGGTTTATTTATTTTAATTAGACGATTCATTTATCTATCAAGTAAAGCAAGTAATTATTCAGAAAAGTATACAGCTCATTCAGGTATGAACGAGATGTATAAAGATTTGAAGCACTTTGCGTGATAACCAAACATGAAGAAAGATGTGGCTGATGTGATCAGTAAGTATTTGATTTGTCAAAAGATAAAGAATAAGCATCAATGACCAAGTGGCTTACTTCAGCCTTTACCCATTCCTATGTTGAAGTGAGAAGAAGTAGTTATGAATTTTGTTGTTGGGATGCTCAGATCACAAAAAGGGCATGATATTATTTGAGTGATTGTAGATTGATTGACAAAGTTAGCTCACTTCCTTCCTATGAAAACTACAAACTCAGCTGACAAGCTCGCACAATTATACTTAGACCAAATTGTGAGACTACACGGGTTCCGAACTATAGTGTCAGATAGAGACCCGAAATTTACTTCATATTTTTGGAAGAAATTACAAGAGCTTTTGGCACAGAACTGAAGTTCAGAGAGGACCATTCAGACACTAGAGGATTTGCTCAAATTGTGTGTTTTGAATTTCGGTGGAGGTTGGGAATTTCATATTCCACTTATAGAGTTTACTTATAACAATAGCTTCCAATCAAGTATTGGAATGGCCTTATTTGAAGCACTCTATGGGAGAAAGTGCTAGTCACCTTTGTATTGACACGAATGTGAGAGTCGAGTAATTTTGGGTCCACAATTAGTCGATGAGACAACTGAGAAGATTAAAGTGATTAGAGAAAAGTTACAGACAGCCTAGGATGGGCAAAAGAAGTACTATGATGCTCGACACAAGAAGACAAAATTATTTGTGGGAGAACATGTGTTCCTAAAGGTGAGCCCAATGAAATGTTTAGTGTAGTTCGGCAAGGCAAGCAAATTGATGCCCCGTCTCATTGGACCTTTCGAGATCATAGAAAGGATTGGAGCGGTAGCCTACCGACTAGCCTTACCACCTCATCTTGAAGGAATACACGATATTTTTCACATTTCAATGCTAAAAAGGTATGTCTCAGATCCATCACATGTAATTCAGTATAATCCAAAAAGGATGAAGGTGAGATCAGACCTAAGCTACAAGGAAAAGCCAATTCGAATCTTAGTAAAGGACGTGGAACGGCTTCGGAATAAGGAGATTTCAATGGTTAAGGTGCTTTGGAGCAACCAAACGGAAAGAGAGACGACTTTGGAAGTTGAAGACGAGATGAAGAAAATCCTATCACGAGCTCTTTACCTAAATTTTGAAGACGAAATTTCTCAAGGTGGGCAGAATTATAATATCTCGGTAAAAATTTAAATTTAGATTTTTGGTTAATTTAATTTATTATGATGGAATTAATTTTATTCACGAGGAATTAATTATTTAAAATTAAATATATGAAATATTAAATGTTTGTTATGCGATTCAAAATTTAAAATGACTGAAATTAATATTTAATTTAATTAAATTTGATATTCAAATCTACTGAATTTAATTACCTATTAAATTTCCATAACTACCTCCTTAAATTAAGGTTAGAAAAATTATAGAAATACCTCCAAATTATTATTTAAAGAAAGAAATAGAGTTTCTCATCCTAAATACTGATTCAAGTTCCCCCCTCCTACAACCGTCGCCGGCCTACAGAGAGGACAGAGAAAGAGACACGTGGGAGAGAGAAAGAAGCCGGATCTCCCTCAAAATCGATAATTCTTCTTCATTTTCATTTTGATCTACATATTTTTTTATGCCTTGTACTGGATCTAGCAATTTGGAGCGATCCTTTCTCTCCGAATCTAAAGAAAACTTAGAACTATGGTGAATTCGAGATAAATTTTATCCTAACTTTGCCTATATAAATTTAAAATATGAAATCAAGTATTTTGATGAAATGCATTGTATTTCTTAAAAATTTGTTAAATTCATATGTTTTTTCAATTTACTAAAACACTATTGAAATTTTTGCATCTTAAATTATGTGTTAAAGCAACATTTGCTTTTATTTTTATTTTAATCATCTTGTGATAGCTATGCAAATAATGCCGGCATAATTAGCTTAACGTTATTCATTGCTATTGATCTCAAATTTGCAATATTATATTATTATCTAGAATTAATTCATCTCCTAATGATAATGCTTCATATTCCCAATTTTAATAATTATATAAATTTCATGATTTAATCTTTTTTAAGAACTCTTGTCATACTGTACCATTCCATACTTAATATATTATTTGATATAATCTCTAGACTCCATGAACTATGTTGAAATTCATGATATTATACAATTATGATCTCATAAACAATAAAGATTATTTGCAATTATGTGTTTAGTTGTGATTACAGGCAATTTGGTGAGAAACTTTTAATTAAGTGATTTTTTAGTACCATTAAACTTTCTTTTAATGCTGTCAATCACAATTCTATGATTTTCCTATTTGAATATGAAAACGATGGGCCTAGGATGCATGTGTATATGTGTTACTGTAATAGAAATAAAATAAAAATAAAATTGACAAAAAGAATTAGCATTTTCGACTATTCGGTGCATTCATCGAAACAATATAGTTAAAGGTCGAACCGTTTGATCATTTAAGCATATAAAAATCAAAGTGTATGATTATTTTATTATTTATATATAATTAATTTACTCTTAATTGTGACTCCCACTAGAAGGGCAAGTGCACATTTAATTGTTATCACACTCGATGAGAATAATTAATATTTAAGCAAGTGTATGGACTTGACAAAAAATGAATTACAATACAAGATTTTTTAATATGACAATAAATTAAAATTAAATGTGATTTCTATGGGATTACGCACCTACCTTAACTCAATCATATGATATGATATTTGGCGTGATGACGTCCATTGGCAGTTTCTGACTATCATGGGGTGTGACAATCCCCGAGGCAGATACATGCCTGCTGTAGATACGTGTCCACTAGAGGTCCTCACATGATATTTGGCGCGACAACGTCCATTAAATATGCCTACGGAGGGCTATTCATGGGGGGTGACAGTTCCCAAATGTATAAAAGCCAACTGAGGTGTAGTACAAGAAATCATGGGCTCAAAAGATAAAAATAAAATTAATAAAAAGGAAATTTGCTCATTACTTATTTTTTTTATCATTTCTATTCACATACTGGTGCAGTATTTACTATGCAAATCATGATATATTTAATTAATATTTATTGTTCACATTGTGTTATGTTATTTCTTTATCTTATATGCATACTTAATTGAAATCTCTGTTATACATATTTAAATGTTCATTATTCTTATTACATCATGTTAACAAATTATTATTATTATCATTATTATTATTATTTAATATTTTTATATAAAGACTTTATTAGTGTACAACCTACGAGTCTGTTTTAACAAACTCTGTCACTAACATGACAGGTACTGGAGCACTTGATCACAGAAATGATGAGAATGTCAATCAAAAGAAAAATTAGTTTATTTTTTTATTTCTTTAAAGAGTGATTTATTTACTTATGTATTTAGGTGAGATATTAGTAGTTCTGCTTCATTTGTTTTAGTTGGATATTTAATTCTACTCTAAAATATAGTAATGTGAACTCTTACAGTAGCATTTGATCAATTTAATTTTCTTCCGCTGTTGATTTAATTTTTCTTCTCTTAACTTAAATAAATTTTAATGTGACGGCTAGACTCGTCACAATAACACTAAATCTTTGTAAATGAATATACTCAATGTACTAAAAATAAATATTTACATGTATAGTCAAACACAGATAAGTTAAAGAAGATTTAAAATAATAAACTAATTTATTTTATTATTATTCGACATATCAATGTAATTTAGGTGGGATAAACTTTTACTTATTTCAAAATCAAATTTTACTTAGAATTATTTTATATTTTGAGTTTTCTTGATCATATTTTTCCTTTGTAGAAACTGCACTAAGTTTTTTCAAAAAATTTTAACATAAATACTTTTATTACTAACTTATATATTTAATTTTTTTATTTTTAAATACACATATTAAATTTTTTATATAAAATATAAAATATTAATTGACACTTTATTATAATAAATAAATTTATAATTTTATATAAAAATATTTATATGTCAACATATACAAAACCAAATAAATCATATTTAATAATTAAATAATATAAATTAAATATTGAATAAAAATAATAATAATTAAATTTAACCTAATTTAAATATTAATTATAAAAAATAATTAATTTTAATTTAACTCAATTTACAATCAAAATTTTAATTTATAATTACAACAAGTAAATTTCATAGATTCAACCTTTTAATTTTAATTTTGAATTTCAAAAGTTTAAAGTATCAGTAAAAATAAAATAAAAAATTTAAAATTTTATAAAATAAAATTAATTTTTCAAATTAATAAATATTAAAAATCTTATTATTAAATAATAATAATAATTATTATTATTAAATTAAAAATTAACTAGCATGTTATGTATATGTGAAACTTTTAATTAAACAATAGAGTTTGTTGGCCCTTAGGGCTTTCCAAGAGGGGGGTGAATTGGGAATTAAAAAAAATTCAAACAAATTGTACTAACAAAAACAACAGCAGGTAAAAGGCGTATACAATCAAATATTCAAAATAAATGAGAAGCAAGTTAAAGTTGCAGCAAAAATAAGTTAAACAAAGTGCGAAAGGGCAGATTAATCAATTTTACCAAATAGACCGGATGAACAGGAACAATACAGAAAGCAGAGAAGAAAACCGGTTGATTTGACAAAATAGATCAAAACCGCTATGTCACCACAAAAACAGCTCAGAACAAGAAACGTGAGAGATATAATTTAGATATTGTATAAAATGACTTTATTAAAGTAATTTGACCTTATTTTTTAAGCTAAAATCAGATTTAATTATTTTATGTATTGATCAAATTTTACCGTAAAAGAGAGGAGAGAAAAATACACAAGCGAATTATAGTGGTTCGGCTTCCCGCCTAGTCCACTCCTCACGCTCCTCAAGTGAGATTTCAATCCACTAACAAACTGACTTTTTAATGGGAACCAAAACCGAACAAACTCGATTACAATCTCATCGGCTTTTTCTAGGAACCAAAGCCGACCAAACCTTACAAACACACCGGCTTTTTCTAGGAACAAAAGCTGACCAAACCTTACTATGAATTTTTACACGGGAAAAACTCTGACCCACCTACTTTCCCACGTAATGGGAAAAACTAAATACCTCTACAAAAATAGAGAACAAGAGAATAAAGTGATGCTAGTCTAGCTAGCTAACATTACAACTTGAGAGCAAGAAAAAAATTACACAAGGAGCTCTATACGCGTAGAGGTTTGCCAAGAGAGAAAACTCTTGAAAACCGAAAACGAGTTACCAACAACTCGTTTAAAAGAAACCAAAAGAAGCTAGATCTTGAAGAGAGAAAATCATTTTTAAGAATTTGAAATCCTTAAGTAAGAATGTCTTCAAGTAAGAGCAAGAAAAACTTCAAGAAAGACTCAAATAATCATTTTCAAAACACAAGCTTGCCGATTTCAGAAAACCCAAGTGCAGGAAACAGAAACAGAAAACCTGAAATTGTTTGCCAGCAGAAAGAAAAATGCAACTTCAGGTTTTTGCTTGATTGCTAGCAAAAAGCTTCTCCAAATGATCACTTCTTCAAGAGTGTATACAGATTTTTGCTAGGGAAGAAGTTTTGGAACACTTAGAGTTTGAGAGAAGAGCTTAGAACACTTAGAAAAATTTTTGCAAGTGAATGTTATGCAAATCTGCAGTTTGGACAGCAAGGAAAAAGAACTCAGCTGAAAGAAAAAATGACCTTAATTCAAACTAATCAATAAGAGATTGTCATGTGTCCATGTCCTACCCAAAGACCAATGAGAGGAAGGCAAGAGGAGGGCATTTTGAACTTTTTCGGGCTCAAGAAACAGAGATAAAGTTCCAATTTTTCTGGAGACATGTTCCAAAAAATATGGCAGCAAAAACAAGAGAGTTGGAGTGAGAAAAAATATTAAAAACACTAATATGTGCTTACTTAGCATGAGGACAAATGAAGAAATGCCACATAGGATTATTTTGCCCTTAAAACATGCTAAAAATGACCATCATATCTCAGCAAAAATTCTGAGCAAAAAGATATGAGTTGAAAAACATTATCTCAATGTTTCTTCTTTTGAAAAAAGACAAAATAGGAGAAAAATAAGGGCTTTGTGGACTTTTCATAAAAAGAGAAAAATCACACATCACAAAGCTTTAAAAATATCAAATAATGTCTTTTAGCACAGCCAAAAATAGTGTAATAACGGTCAAATAAAATTCTGGGCGGACTGGGCGGGTCTGTCCAGGCCCAGCAGAACCAACTGATCGATTTGGTGAAATTGACCGATTGTGCAGTTTTGGCTTAAAAGGTGAGATGTTTAAAAGATTCTTAGGCCACTAAAAAGATAGAATAAGATAACATTCTAGGCCTACTAATGCAAGTGAAAAGAAGGAGAAAACATCTAGAAAAAATGAGTAAAATCTCTTGGTAAGCTAACGCGTTTACATTAAGTCCTATGAAGTATAAGGAAAAATAAATGGTGAGTTCCGCTTCACTTGGACTTGATAATATCCATCTTCTAACGGACGATTAGCCTGTAAAAATATACTTAGAAGAGGATTAGTACTAAACCTAAAGTAATTGTAATCATCAAAATCAATGGGGTTCAATAACCTAAACCTAAGAGGGTTTTAAGATGTATAGGAAGTAAAAAGCTCTCCCCTTAGTAATGCACTAAAATATAGTTAATAAGTAAAGTAAAGCATTGTAAATTTGAAGGAATAAAATTCCCCTGAATCAATGCACATATATATAAAAAAAATTACAGGGTTATATTGCAATAATAGTGTAAATAAATGAAATAATCGCAATAATCATATTGACTTCATCTTATAAGAACATAATAATAGATTTCATAAGCAATGGACAACACACTAACATTTATACAATTTCTCCCTTTTTGAGATCATCAAAAAGATGGCCAAAAAGGAAAGAGAACAATCCTAAAGGAATAAAATAAAGCTTATCTTCTATTATCATAACATAGCTTCATAATAAGAGTTCAAGCATAATCAGAAGCTTCACATTTATAAATGATCATAAATCTAGAATTCACATGAATCACATAACAAAAATATCACAAGTCATGAACAATACTACTGTTTTCAAAATATTATATAAACATAATATAAAAATATATAGATAATATCACCATCAGGATTGCATAAGCAAATAACTCAATTTGATCACTTCTTGCCCTTGGGGGAAGAGGGTTTAGACTCTTTAAGATAGGATAAAATTTTAGTGCAAAAATTAGTCATATTGTCTGAATTGTTATTGACCACTTTTGCAATCTCAATCAAGAAGGCAGATTGAGAATCAATTTGAGCTTGTAGAGATAAGAGATGCTGATTATTTCTTTCAGCCTTTTCTCCTAATTCACGAAATGAGTCCACAATAAAATTGACAAATTTAGCTGTGAAAAGGGACTCAACACCTGAAGTGGATGGAGGCTGAGAGGTAGAAGGAGGTGGAGCTAATGAGGATGGCTGGGTGGATGTAGGTGAAAGGGAAGACTGACCAAATGTGTGAGTAGAGAAGGAAGGCTTGGGCTGGCACAATTTGAAGTTGTGCATGGAGAATTGATAGTAGGAGGCTCCAACAGGTTCAGCTGAGAAATCAAACCCAAGTCGTGTAGTAAGGTACTCACAAATTACATTTTCATAGTGCAGACTCCATATAGAGACACTTATCTGTACAGCATTGTGGCATTTTTTCATTTCAGAGAGAATAATGCCAACCATGTCTAAGGATCTCTTTTGGAGGAGGTGATATACAGCAGTCTGCTGAATATCAGTCCACTCATCCTTATGGCCTCTAACTTGGATGAGGCACTCCTGAAGGATTCTCCCAAGAGTCTTAGCACGATCACTACAGGAAGCCAACTTCTCTACATGCCTAGGTACATGTTTATTGGCACCAGGAAGATTGTACTCTTCTTCAAAGCCTAAAATAACTTTAACATCAATAAATGAGGTAGGCTTGACACCAAGGTGAGTGAGTGTGATGGGATCAGCATGAGTAGTGAAACCAAAAAATGAGATCAAATCATCCTCAGTGATGGTGACAGGAGTTCCTAGGACGATGGTCTCTAAGAGCCTTCCTTCTATGTCAACCTTAAGATTGGCATAGAAGTGCTTCAGGATACCAGGATAAGAGGGGAGCTTACAAGCTACCCATTTACCCCAACCATGACGATCAATAATTTCATTTATGAAACTATCCATATCATCTCTATTTATAGGCCTCACATTAAGGACAGGGGCAGAGATTACCAATCTGAGAAATTTTTTATCTTCTGCATCTCTGAACAGTGAGGCAATGGGGTCATCTGCCTTTTCTTTCCCTTTGGCTGATGATCTGCTCCTCGGTATTTCTACAGGTGAAGGAGGAGAGGCTTCTACATTAGAAATAATCACCAAGGGAGGCTCCTTTATAGGCAGAGTAGAAACAAGTTTGAAAACCTGGGATCTCTTTCTAGGCCGTAATCAATCTCTACGGCAATACTGAGAGATGGGAGGCAAGGCTGCAGGTTGCGATTCTGCAGGGAGAAAAGGCTTCAACTTCTTTGTTTTGGGAAGTTGATGCTCCCTTGTAGCTGCTATCTCCTCAGGTAATCGCCTAATAGGAAGGGTGACGGATTTGCGAGGTGAGACAGTGAGCCTGCACACCACAGCCTTCTTTCGCCCTCTTAGCCCAGACGGTGGAGAACCAGTGGCCACAACAGCCAGGGTTTTCAGCCAGTCCTCACTATCGCTGGAGTCAGAGGAAGAGGAGGAAGGAGAAGAACAAGAAAACAGCCCTTTGAATGGCCCTTCTTCTTCCACTGGAGCTTGCCCTTTGGTTGGCTTGAGCTGGAGCTCTCTGACCATTTCTCCTCCTCAGGTTCAGAGGAAGAGGACGAAGATGGAGGAGGCGCTCGCTTCTTACCGCGCGCCATGGATGAAGGAGAAAGATGGTCGCGTTCTAGGGTTCGGTAGAGAGCAGAGAGTGCGAGTGAGGAATGGGGGCGACGCAATGTGTAACGGGAGGAGAGAGAAGGCGCCGGTTCATTTCCAAAATGCGCTGGGTAGCCGTTGGGTAAACGGGTTTCCCGTTTGACCCGAAGGCCCAACAAGTTGGGCGGCTCAGGTAAGTCCAACAGGCCAAGCAACTGACAGCTCATAGATTACCTGGGCAGCTTAACAAACAATTGATCTATTATGTGAAATCAACCAGATATCACAAATTTCACAAGGCACAAAAAAAAGAGATTCGATAACACAAAGATCCACATATGAAATTAAAATCAATGGGATGAGTTGAGACAGGAGATGAATCTGAATTAATTGATACTGAGTTTTAAATTAATTATTAATTATATATATTTAACTCAAAAATTGTGCATACATGAATATAAAATGTAACAAGTCAAAATAACGTGTAATTGATGGCATTTTATGACAAAATATTAAAAATAAGAACCATCTAACATACCAAGTTCTCTTACAATAAAATTGAATCTTTCTTCATGTAGAGGCTCAGTGAATATATCTGCAAGCTGAAAGTCAGTAGAGACATAATCCAATAATATCTCCTTTCTCTACATGATCTCTAATAAAATGATACCTAATTTCTATGTGTTTTGTGCGTGAATGCTGAATCGGATTTTTCTTTAAGCAGATAGCACTTGTGTTATCACATTTGATAGGTATATGATCAAGAGTGATGTCGTAGTCAATAAGTTGATGTTTCAACTAAATAAGTTGAGCACAACAACTACCAGCTGCTACATACTCTGCTTCCGCAGTCGATAAAGTAATTGAATTTTGCTTACGACTATACCATGATACTAAGACATTTTCAAAAAATTGGCAAGTGCCTGAGGTACTCTTTCTATCAACTTTGCACCTTGCAAAATTGGTATCAGAGTACCCTATCAAATCCGGTGAAACACCTTTGGGATATCAAAGGCCTAATGAGTGTCTGCCCACCAAATATCTAAAGATCCTCTTAACAGCCATTAAGTGAGATTCTTTAAGTGATGATTGAAACTTAACACACATGCAAATACTAAATATTATATCAGGTCTACTTGCAGTTAAATAAAGTAAAGCTTTTCATCCACACTTTTACCTTTTTTATCTTTATCTAATTTGGTGGAAGGGCTCATCGGAGTACCAATTTGTTTAAGTTTGTCCATTCCATACTTCTTTAGAAGCTCTTTAGTATACTTATTTTGACAGATGAATATGCCGTCGGAAAGTTGCTTGATTTGCAATCCAAGAAAGAATGTGAGTTCTCCCATCATGCTCATATCAAATTTCCTAGACATGCACTTAGAAATTTTTTCACATAAAATTTCATTAGTAGTACCAAAATAATATCATCCACATAAATTTGCACTACTATGAAATTATCATGTCTTCTTGTGAATAAAGTTGTGTCAACTTGTCCTTTAACAAAACTATTATCCATTAGAAATTTACTTAATCTCTCATATCAAGCACGGGGCGCTTGTTTCAAGCCATAAAGAGCCTTCTTGAGTTTGAAAACATAATCCGGAAAATAAGAATCAATAAAACCGGGAGGTTGCTCGACATAAATCTCTTCTTTAATAAAACCATTTAAAAAGGCGCTTTTGACGTCCATTTGAAATAATTTAAAACCTTTGATACAAGCAAAAGAAAGCAAAAGACGTATAGCCTCTAAACGAGCAACGGGTGCAAAAATCTCCTTAAAATCGATACCTTCAATTTGAGCAAAATCTTTTGCAACCAAACGAGCTTTATTACGAACTATAACACCGGAATCATCAAGTTTATTTCAGAAAACCCATTTTGTATCAATAATGGAATGATTTTTGGGTCATGAAACGAGTTCCCAAACATCATTTCTATTGAACTATTCTAGCTCTTTTTGCATAGCTAGAATCCAAAACGCATCTTTTTCGGCTTCCTCAAATGATATAGGCTCAATTTGAGAGATAAAAGCAGAGTGAGTTACCTCATTGCGAAAAGATGCTCTAGTGCGAATACCTTGAGATGGATTACCCATAATTTGTTCTGGTGGATGAGATTCTTTGTACTTCCATTCTCTTGGAAGATCGAGCTAATCACCACCATCTTGATTGCTTTGTATGGGTGCAACTATATCATAAGGTACATTCTTTGGCTTTGCATCTCCACCTTCTAAAGAAAGCTTCTCAAACCCTATACCTTCATCAAGATCATTATCTTTACTAGAACAGTTAGGGTTAGATTCATCAAATTCAACATGAATGGACTCCTCAACTAGCATAGTTCTCGTGTTGTATATACGATAGGCTTTGCTAGTTAGAGAATACCCTAAGAAGACGGCTTCATCCGCCTTAGGGTCAAACTTACCCAAATCATCCTTACCATTATTCAATACAAAGCATTTGCAACCAAAAACTCGAAGGTGAGAAATGTTCGATTTCCGACCTTTCCATAATTCATAAGAGGTCTTCCTTAGTACTGAATGAACAGTAACACTATTCACAACATAGCAAGTCGTGTTTACCGCTTCAGCCCAAAAATACTTTGGAAGTCCACGCTCATGAAGCATGGACCGTGTCATCTCAATAAGAGTTCGGTTCTTTCTCTTGACAACCTCATTCTGTTGAGGTGTTCAAGGAGCCAAAAAATTATGTGAGATGCCACGTTCATCACAAAAAGATTCAAACCGTTCATTCTCAAATTCACCATCATGATCACTATTGATAAATAAAACATCAAAAATTTTCTCATTCATAATGCGCTTATATAAAGATTTAAAACAATCAAATGTATCACGCTTATGAGCAAGAAATAGAGTCCATGAGAATCTAGAGTAATCATCAATAATAATTAAATAATATTTCTTTCCTCCTAAGCTAAGTGTCCTATTTGGACCAAACAAATCCATATTCAAGATTTCAAAGGATTTAGATGATGTTATAGCATGTTTGGACTTAAAGGAATTTCTAATTTGCTTTCCTAATTGAGACATGCATCACATAATCTATCTTTTTCAAATGAAATATTGGGCAAGCCCTTAACTAGGTCTAACCTAGATATCTTTTGTAGGGTATGCATACTAGCATGACCTAATCTTCTATGTCATAGCCATGAATCACAAGTATAAGATGTCAAGCATTTCACATCATTACAATCAAAAGAAGATAAATCAACTTGATATATATTTTCACTTCTAAAACTAATAAATATAACAATATTATCATGCTTAATTAAACATTGAGATGCATCAAAAGAAATCTCATAACCATTATCACATGACTGAGAAATGCTAAGTAAATTATATGCAAATTCATCAACCAAAAGGACCTTATCTATAGAGGTAGAGGATTTTTTACCGACTTTATCAATGCCCATAATACGCTTTTTAGTATTGTCGCCAAAAGTCACATAACCTCTATTTCTTGGTTTTAGCGAGATAAACATAGATTTGTCCCCCGTCATATGACGTGAACACCTGCTATCCAAGAACCATTTACCTCCACCTGTCCTAGTGTGGAGGCATACCTATAAAAAGATCTCAAGTTTTGACTTTAGGTACCCAAATAAATTTGAGTCCTATAGGGTTAGTTGCAATAGTATTATTTACATGCGTTATGCCTTTAGGAATCCACACATAAAATGTAATTCTTGAAGAAAGTATAAATCTTCTAATTATACAAGTATGTGAAATATGACCATACTTGTTACAAAAATTACAGGTAATATGAGGCATTGTATACATGTGAGCATGAGATGAATTATTAGAGCTACTTCTAGTATTTAATTTATTTTTGGTACTTTGAGTATAAGTAGTTTTATTTTTAATATTAATATTATGCATGCTAGATCTAACTTTAAGAATCTCATTCTTTTTAGTTAATCTACTAATATGCATGCTAAGTTCTTCATTTAACTTAAAAAAATTTTCAACATGTAATATAAGCTCATAAATTTTATTTTTCAATACATTGCAAGAAGATTCACAAGTAAGATGTAATTTTTTAAAAGAAAAATATTTATTCTTTAATTTTTCAAACTCATGAATAAGATCAAAAAGATTTTCTTCTAATTCATCATATGAGAGAGAGAGTATTTTACCTTTTTTGATGATTCTTCCTCATCATCTTCATCATCTAAATTGGTCATAAGACAAAAATTGACCACTTCATTTTTTTCATCCTCCTCACTTGTGCTAATATCGGAATCACTTCATGTAGCTACAAGTGTTTTCTTTTTCTTTTTTTACCTTCTTGTCTTGAGTAGAGGACAATTGAGTTTTATGTGACTCGGCTTTTTGCATTCATAGTAAACAACATCATCTTCTTTATTTTTTGATGTGCTCGCTTTCTTTTCTTTTGCCTTGAATGGCTTCTTTTAAACTCTTCGCGAAATTTTTTTCTTTTTCCTCATGAGAGCATTGAAACGCCTAGACACCAAAGCAATTTCGTCATCAATTTTACCTTCTTCATCACCACTAGAAGTGGTGTCATTATCGGAAGTAGTAGGTGAAGCGACTCTTAAAGCAATGACCTTCTTTTTCTTGAAGCTATCATCATATTTTTTTTCTTCATTTTCAACTCATATGTAGTTAAGGAACCTAACAACATATCAAGTTCGAAGGTAGATAAGTCTCTTGCTTCAACAATCGCCGTTGCTTTTGCATCATACTCCCTTGGTAAGCACCTAAGAATTTTTCTGACAAGTTCTTCATCAGTAAATATTTTTCCGAGAGATATGAGTCCATTTATGATATTAGTGAATCTTGTAAACATATCCTTAATGGACTCTTCGGGATTCATTTCGAACAATTCATAGTCATGAATCAACATATTTATCTTTAATTCCTTGACTTGATTTGTCCCCTCATAAGTTATCTCAAGCTTGGATCATACCTCATAAGCGGTGAGGAGGGTGCAAATTAGTTAAACTCACTAGAAGATAATCCACATTGAAGATGGTTGAGTGCTCTGGCATTTAATTGTGCCAATCTTTTCTCCTCAACCGTCATCTTGGAAATTTTCTTAGGAGTAACACTATCTTCCTTCGTAGGAGAGACAAAGGGCTTACGAGTTATTTCCCATAGCTTTATTTCAATCCCTTGAAAATATATCATCATCCTTCTTTTCCAAAAGTTGTAGTGCAAATCTTTGAAAAGAGGAGGACGATTAGCTGAAAGACCCTCACAAATAGCATCATCGAGTATGTGCATGGGAAGAGTCATGAATCGACTCTAAGATGTTAATCCTGAAATAAAAATAGTGAAAAGAACACAAGAGCCTGCTCTAATATCACTTGTTGGCCCTTAGGCCTTCCCAAGAGAGGGGTGAATTAGGAATTAAAAAAAATTCAAATAAATTGTACTAACGAAAACAACAGTAGGTAAAAGGCGTACACAATCAAATATTCAAAATAAATGAGAATCAAGTTAAAGTTGCAGCAAAAATAAGTTAAACAGAGTGCGAAAAGACAGATTAATCAATTTTACCAAATAGACCGGATGAACAGGAACAGTGCAGAAAGCAGAGAACAAAACCGGTTAATTTGAGAAAATAGATCAAAACCGCTGTCACCACAAAAACAGCTCAGAACAAAAAACGTGAGAGATATGATTTAGATATTGTATAAAATGATTTTATTAAAGTAATTTGACCTTATTTTTTAAGTTAAAATCAGATTTAATAATTTTATGTATTGGTCAAATTTTATCGTAAAAGAGAGGAGAGAAAAATACACAAGTGATTTATAGTGGTTCGGCTTCCCGCTAGCCCACTCCCCACGCTCCTCAAGTGGGATTTCAATCCACTAACAAACTGGCTTTTTAACGGGAATCAAAGCCGAACAAACCCGATTACAATCTCACCGGCTTTTTCTAGGAACCAAAGCCGACCAAACCTTACAAACGCACCGGCTTTTTCTAGGAACCAAAGCCAACCAAATCTTACAATGAATTTTTACACGGAAAAAATTCCAACCCACCTACTTTCCCACTTAATGAGAAAAACTAAACACCTCCACAAAAGGAGAAAACAAGAGAATGAAGTGATGCTACTCTAGCTAGCCAACATTACAACTTAAGAGCAAAAATAAAATTACACAAGGAGCATACGCGTAGAGATTTGTCAAGAGAGAAAACTCGTGAAAACCGAAAACGAGTTACTTTACGAGTTACCAACAACTCATTTAAAAGAAACCGAAAAAAGCTAGATCTTGAAGAGAGAAAATCATTTTCAAGAATTTGGAATACTTACATAAGAATGTCTTCAAGTAAGAGTAAGAAAAACTTCAAGAAAGACTCAAATAATCTTTTTCATAACACAAGCTTGCCGATTTTAGAAAACCCAAGTGCAGAAAACAGAAACAGAAAACCTGAAATTGTTTGCCAGCAGAAAGAAAAATGCAGCTTCAAGTTTTTGCTTGGTTGCTAGCCAAAAGCTTCTCCAAATGACCACTTCTTCAAGAGTGTATACAGATTTTTGCTAGAGAAGAAGTTTTGGAACACTTAGAGCTTGAGAGAAGAACTTAGAATACTTAGAAAAATTTTTGCAAGTGAATGTTATGCCAATTTGCAGTTTAGACCGCAAGGAAAAAGAACTCAGCTGAAGGAAAAAATGCCTTTAATTTAAACTAATCAATAAGAGATTGTCATGTGTCCATGTCCTACCCAAAGACCAATGAGAGGAAAGCAAGAGGAACGCAAGAGGAGGACATTTTGAACTTTTTCGGGCTAAAAAACAGAGATAAAGTTTCAGATTTTCTGTAGACATGTTCCAGAAAATATGGCAACAAAAACAAGAGTTGGAGTGAGAAAAAATATTAAAAATACTAATATGTGCTTACTTAGCGTGAGGACAAATGAAGGGATGCAACATAGGATTACTTTGCCCTTAAAATATGCTAAAAATAACCACTATATCTCTGCACAAGTACAAAAGTTCTGAGCAAAAAAATATGGGTTGAAAAACATTAACTCAGTGTTTCTTCTTTTGGAAAAAGATAAAATAAAATAAAAATAAGAGATTTGTGGACTTTTCATAAAAAGAGAAAAATCACACATCACAAAGCTTTAAGAATATCAAATAATGTCTTTTAGCACAGCAAAAAATAATGTAATAACAGTCAAATAAAATTCTAGGCGAACTGGGCGGGTCTGTCCAGGCCCAGCAGAACTAACCGGTCGATTTGGTGAAATTGACCGATTGTGCAGTTTTGGCTTAAAAGGTGAGATGTTTGAAAGATTCTTAGGCCACTAAAAAGATGGAATAAGATAACATCTTAGGCCTACTAATGTAAGTGAAAAGAAGGAGAAAATATCTAGAAAAAATGAGTAAAATCTCTTGACAAGCTAACTCGTTTACATTAAGTCCTATGAAATATAAGGAAAAACAAATGGTGAGTTCCGCTTCACTTGGACTTGAGAATATTCATCTTCTAACGGACGATTTGCCTGTAAAAATATACTTAGAAGAGAATTAGTATTAAACCTAAAATAATTATAATTATCAAAATCAATGGGGTTCAATAGAATTCACTTATTTATTTATAATATTACCTATATTTCAATATATGTATAATTATATCTTTATATTATCTAATAAATAATTTAAAAATATATATAATTAACTCAATTAAAATTTAAAATAATTTTAGATTTAAAAAATTAATCACCTCATAATTAAAAATTTTAATTTATAATTAATTGGTTAACATTGTCCATAAGATTTTAATTTTTAAATTAAAACTTCATGTTTTTTAAATTATACTTGAGAAAAAAAAATAGTAAATGTTAATTTCAAATTATATGCCATCAAATTTAAACGTTATTGTATTATTCATATTGGTGTTTAGAGCATTTATAAATTTAAATTATTCATATATACTTTAATTAAATTTTTAAATATTTATCAAAACTTATGCATTATCATCTAAACTTAAAATTTACTCTTAATAAATTTAATTAAAATATGTATTTATTTTTAAATTTATTAATGTCGAAAAATTTAAATATAATATGCATTATTATATGTAATATAAATAAATTTAGGGCAAATTTCACCCAGGTCCCTGAGTTTAAGGGTTATTATCACACAGGTCCACGTTTTTTAAATTTTATCTTCGGGGTCCCTAGGTTTTCAAAAATTATCATCTGGGTCCTTTTTTATTTTTTTATTATTAAAAAATATAAAAATTACCATTATACCCTTACGGTCCTCCAGATCCGGGTATAATGGTAATTTTTATATTTTTTAATAATAAAAAAATAAAAAAGGACCCAGATGATAATTTTTGAAAACCTAGGGACCCCGAAGATAAAATTTAAAAAACGTGGACCTGTGTGATAATAACCCTTAAACTCAAGGACCTGGGTGAAATTTGCCCATAAATTTATTATATGATTATATTTTTAATATTTTATAGAGAAGAGAGATCGTTGAGAGGAGAGAGACAGAGAAGAGAGATGGTTGAGAGGAGAGAGGAGAGAGGGGGAGGGCGGCGGCAGGAGAGAGAGAGGGAGAGGGCGGCGGCAGGAGAGAGAGAGGGAGAGGGCGGCCCAAGAGAGAGCAGCGGGGCCGCAGGTACGAGAGTAGGATATAAATAGAAATAAATGACAACAAATGTAATTATTAAAATATTTAAAAATATTTTAGTAACTTAAAAAATCCAGCACTCTGTACTACTCTTAATTATATAATATAGATAATATAGATAAATAGATAAATAAATGTGATCAAATTATCACCTTCATTAATCTATTCAAAGAAGAGGTGATATCTAGATCAATTTTAGACGATATTTAGTCGCGTTAGAATGATAATTTTATATTTTTTTCAATGTTATCTAAATATATCACCTAAACGAACAATTAATTTAAACATCCTCTCGAAAACATTTTCCACTTGAATTCATTAAGATTTACCATACCATCTTACGCATCCATCATGCAAATAGTCCCCATCCCCTTTAATAATCTTTATCAAGCCTTGACTTGCAAATCAGAAACCAAATCCTGATTCATAGAATAGTGAAATAGAATCAACATAAGAGCAAAAAAGTATTATCTAGCTAGAAGAAACAAGAAGCAAAGTTCTATTATATTAGAATATTCACTTGAAATGGGCAAATAATGATCAGAAAAATGTGGAGTTATCAAAGAAGGCAAACAAAAAGGTAAGGAGTGCTATACTAAACCTTGTTCAGATGAGCTTGCAATTGTCCTCTAGCAGCTAATATAAACCCTGGAATGCATAAGAAAAATATTCATTTTTCAAATGAAATATATGATCATGATGGAAGAAATAACAACTATAACAAATTAATAGAAAATATTACAGACAAAAAAAAACGAAGGGCTAATTACATTATAACAATCCATATCTCCCTAGTTACATGTCTAACACAAACAAACCTTAAAATATTATAGAAATATGACCTTCATTAACTACAATAAAACTTACTGAGTATTCTTTTTTTGGTCATATTTGTTCGGCATTGCAATTATTCTCCAGCATTGGATGCCAATATGTTGTTTAGGAGTAATTTTATTCAGACCCTTGAGGTATAACTAAGATCCTTGAGGTATAACTAAGATCCTTGAGGTATATCTAACATTCAACGTAGATTCACAAAAACGTGCCATCTAAGTCTCTTTTGCACAAAATGTTTTTCACGCGGGTCATGTTTAACGGAATCCATTAAGTTTGATTGTTAGGTTTCATTTTAAAAAATTAAAAATACATATTTATGTATTGCAAATATGTTTAAGTGTTTCTAATTATTATTTTAACCTTACCTTAAAACTTTTTCTCTATATTATAATCTATAATAGTAATTTTTAATATTTAAACAAATATTTTAAATTGTTTAAAATAATAATTTAATAGTTAAACTCTGTCAAAAAGAATCCAAGTGAAAAAAAAAAAGAGTAGCAGGAAATAGACATGTTTTTGTTTTTGTGAACTTGCGTGGAATCATTGTTCAACCTCAAGTGCCTAAATGAAATTACCCTATTGTTTATATGTAAATGTCATATATATATATAATATTTCACAACAAATTTGAATAAATAAAACACATCAGGAAATAACTTCAGGTGAACTGGAATATGCAATATTCTCTATGGTTCCGTATCACCATTACCAGAAATTAGCCTGTGTTTTACTCTCTGGTGCTTAAAATTGAGGAATTTAATATGCAATATTCTCTTTAATTTCATGCAAATGCTAAAATTAAAGCAGGTGAGCTTTGTTTCTCTCTCCAAGAAATAATACCTAAAAATAATGCAGAAGGCTTCCCAGGCCTTGATTTGAATTCTGGGTGAAACTGCACCCCCACGTAGTAAGGATGATCAGGTAGCTCTAGCACCTGATGAACACATGCCAAAGATGCTGTGCAAAGATATTTCATATGGCACAATAATTAGCGCAAGCAAACTAAACTTCACCAGATGATCAGTTACCTCCATTCTCTTTCCACTTTCATCACTTGCCACAAATTTTAGGCCAGCACTTTCCAGCTTCCGTACGAAATCAGGATTAACCTGAAGCAATACGAACACTTTAATAATTGCAAGTTATGAATTAAATGCCTAGCAAAATAAAAATTGTTCCAGCGCTTACAGCCTTCTTTGTTTGCTCAGGTTAACTATAACTAGGGCTAAAATTAACTATATATGTCATATCATATATAAATTTCAATATTAAACTAACAATATTTCAAATCCTTTGCAAGTTCCAATATTAAAAACTTTATTTCACATTCTATATAAATTTTAAAATAATAAAAAAAGATAATTTTATTTCACATCCAATATACATTTGAAAATAAAACTAATTTTATTCCAAATCTTACATAAATTTCAAAATGAAAATATCTCAACAAAGGTTAACTTTGAGCTGGTTAAAATCAACCTAGCTAAACAAATGCACCACAGTTGCAAGAATTCCCTCGAGTCCCCAGATTATTTATGGCAAAATGTTTGAAAAAAAACATATTGACTATGAGTTGCACAGCAACAAACAAGCTTGCCTGTGAAGGAGAAATGTACGAATATATTCTCGGAAGCATAATCTAAGAAATTAAGCATTTACGTCAGTTTGCTAGATGAGATCTAATAGCGTAGAATATAAGGTAATTTGTTTTGTCGTGTATCAAATGTACTCCTCAACATTCACTTAACAGAGGAGAAGAGTACAGCTAATTATTCATGTAGGTAAAAAATAAAAATAAAAATAAATCTATCAGTATCCATTACTAACCTCATATCTGTGGCGGTGACGCTCATCTACAAAAGAAGAGTTACCGTATCTAAATATCCAAAGAAAATATCATTTCAGTTCATACTTTGTATAAGGAAAAACTAATAAGATGAGAAGATAACGAGAAAACAAATTGCTCATCATCACACACACACACACAGAGAGAGAGAGAGAGAGTGCAAACATTGACAACAAGAACAACAATAAAATAATTAATCTCCATCTAGTTGGATTAGAAATATGAATTTTCTTCTCCATTTAACTTGAATTAAAGAACTAATGCAATACCAAGTCAATTTTGGTCTTCCCTTTCCTTGCTTCAACGTCGTGATTTAGATTCTATCATATTTACACATATGGGCCTTTAGAGGTCAAAAAAGGAAATGGTTGAAACACCTTAAAAGTTTCACCCTTATCCTATATAGCAACCAAGCTCATTCACTCTGATACAATCATTTTTAATGTAATCCACTTTATTATAAGTTTATAACCACTCAACCATTTTAGCATTCATATCTCATATCTCAGCTACACTAATATATAGCTTATGTGATATAACCTATAAATTTATGCTTTTAAGTTAGCTGGCCACTCAAGATTTAACAAAAATCATGATATTTATTTTTGTTTTTCACTCTTATGTCTTCGTTCATACCATTTTTTTCAAAAGGCTTAATGTTTTTTCAATTTAAAAAAAAGTAAATAAAACAATTTTACATCCCATCCTACATAAACTTTAACAACAAAATTAATTTTATTTCATATCCTGCACAACTTTTAAAAAATCCATCAACTTATTGCACATTTAACATAAATTTTAATATGACAAACCAACTTATTTCCCGTCATTCACACATCTCAAGTCTGGCAAAAAGTTCCAAGGCCAGATGCTAAAATTTCCTCATGCCAAACACAGCAAAGAAATAGTTGTAGTATAGAGATACTAAATCTTTCAGCGTACAACTTTGAAGTAATGCAAGTAGGATCTCGAAAAAATGTTCTCCTTGAACCAAGTCTCATTGTACTTCCCATGTGAGTTCTTGAACCCTGCACAAAAACCCCGATTGATTGTTTTTATCTCAACTGCAGTCAATTGTTGACCAAAAAAAAAAACCTCTGGCATAAATATCACACCACCTCCGATTGTTTTTATCTCAATTGCAATCAATTATTGACCAAAAAAGTTACCTCTGGCATAAATATCACAACAGGATAAGGGGTCTGAGGATCAAATTCCTCGCTATTTGCTCTTTCCATTCGTAAAACCTGAAAAGTTCTGGAGACTGTCAATTGTCATTTTTCATTACTAAATTGTGTGCATGTCCAAAAAAGTCTGCGTGAATGCAGAAGAATAATGAGAATAAAACAACCACAAAAAGCTTGCAGGTGGTTATACATACATATCTAGAAAATTCGATAACTGATATTTGCATCCCCAAACATATCCCAAGATACGGAATGTTATTCTCCCTAGCATATTTAGCAGCCAATATCATTCCTGAAACTCCACGATCACCAAATCCGCCAGGAACCAGAATGCATGAACATCTCTGTTAAATAGAAGGCATCACCATATATGTTGTTAGATTTCAACCCTGTAATATTTATTGGATTATACGTCATACAAATGCAAGCCTCAAATTCTCACATTGCAAAACAGAGATCTTATGTAGTTGGATTTTCAGAAATAAGATTAAAAGTAGAGGATGACATAACCAAAGGGAATAAGTCTTCTGAATCAAAGTTAGAACACTTCAGGTATTGATGGAAATACAAAATTTCAAGAAATGACAAAATGAAAAATATTCTGAAAAGACCATAGATACAAGGATTAGTATCTTACTGTGAGGGTTTCCCAGGCTGCAGCATGGGCTTGTGGAGTCTGCATTAACAGAGATGACTTAGTTCATCCACCAATCACGTAATACCATGTAGAAACACAAATGCATATAATATTAAATTAGTGTCACAATATTAATAAATACCGATCTTGCACTTTCATCTTCAAGGTCTGATGCCGCAATCCATTCAACTGACGGCCTCAAAGAACAGGAAACACATGCATGCAAAAGGGCCTGCCATATTAAACAAAGAGCACCAACAATAATAATTTAGTCTCAAATTACAAAATACCCGTTGTGAGAGACCTATCAGAGCATCTTTATTGAAAGTGGCAGGCAATCATGTTTAATGAGTAGCCAAACAAGACAAGAAATGCTAGCCCGAAAATAGCTATACGAGACACTGCCTTGTTTGGTCATGGACAAAATGAGCCTAAAAAGTTTTTTAATCTTTATTTTACATTTAACACAAACTTCAATATAAAAAAATCAACATTCCACATCCTATGCAAATCCCTACATTAAAAATCAATTTTATTTCATATCTAACACATTTCAATAAAAGTTCAAATTTATTTTACATTTTACATAAATTTCGATACTATATTCAAAATTTGTAGAACTGACAAATTGGTAGTACCTCTGGTAAACAGTTTTGTGTCAGTATTCTACAGAGAATTCTACTTTCTTTATAAATCAAGCACAAATAGAAAATTTCAAAATAAAGGCTGATTGCCAATTTTCAAGGCATATATATGTTAAAAATCTAAAAGTAGAACTGGGTGGAACTTGCGAAGCTGTGAACAGACCTTGACAACAGATAGATAAGAATCTGCTAGTCCAGTGTACTTCCCAACCATGGCAATTTTAACCTGTATAAGAATAATGCCACATTAAGAAAAAAGAAAATTTATTAAAAAACACTAATTTTGCAAAATACAGACTGAGTTAGTTATGCGGTCATATGACTCAGCCATATTTGCCCAATTCTGAAAATCTGCGTCTTTAGCAGTGCTGGAGGCAAAACTTCATTATCAGTTCTACAAGCCAATTGCATAGGTCGTACTCAATAATAAGACGAGTTATTCAAGAAAGGACTGTAATTTTCAAGTACAAGACTTGCCAAGGAAAACTCAGCTGCTTCAATATAGCTTCATGAGCATTTTGTTTCTAGAAAGAGAATAACCATTAAAAGATCGAGATAAAATAAGATAATTATGACTAGAAAACATTTCAAATAATCAGCTTATGAAAATGCAACAGTGTTTGAGGCCAAAAAAAAGAATATAAGGCACTTAGCTCACCCAAAGCAACAGCGGAATATGCCAGATGTTTGGAACATCATGAACATTAAGAATATTAGAAACCTATTAGATTCAAATAAGCTTTTTAAATAACAACAAAAATAGCTACTTGCATGAAAATGCTAAATAACAAGAGCTCACCGGTACATGACAAAATTGTGACAGCTTTTCCTTTGTACCTTCTCTTAAAGGCTGAAGATCCAATTAACTTTTCAGAATTACGTGATCAGTTCACACTTCATAACAAAATATTCTAGATAACGTTTTATTTACTCATGGAAAGTGAAAAATGAGTTTAGAAGGAATGAATGTTAAACAGTCATATTTAAAGACCGCATTGGCAATCCCTCTGAATGAAGACAAAATTGCATACAAAGCCAAAGTTAATGTGATGATATCAAATAAAAGAACAATCTCAATATGGACCTCAACTATCATGTGAGAACTTACACATACATATATCTGTTATAGTGAATTAGAGGTGAGTATTTACTTGGGCTGACCGACAGGCTAATAGATCAGGTGTCAAACCCAATGCTCTCAATTCTCGAACACTATGCTGTGTTGGCTTTGTTTTCTGAAAAAAAGATGAACATCTCATAAACAAGGTTCAACTTTACTCTAGATTAAATAAATTAAATAATTTTTTTAACAGGAGGACGATAAAATTGTAGACCTTCTCACGCAAAACAAACAATAGGAGTGTTCACTCATGTATATGGATCAAAATAAACAAACTAAAGAGAACAATTAACCTGCTCGCCAACAACACCAAGCACTGGTATCAGGCTAACATGAACAAGGCAAAAGTTTTCTTTACCTAGAAAAAAACAAAGAAATTAGAAGTGGAACAAATATACTTTGAACTCGCTTCAAGCTTACACTGTTTTCACACCAAAGCAGAGTCAACCCCAAGTAGAGGTTGCATGTGCCACATGTGTTTGTTCATTAATTGTTCAATTGGCAACCCAAATGTACCTCCACCAAATAGTTGATTTGGGATGCATGCTGATAGCCATCAGCCATGCATGCCACTCACTATAAGTGCATATGAGCTAATATCATATCAGCTAACCATAGCACAAGTCATTTTTAAACCTTTCACTCTCTTCATTGTTGTGGCTTATGCCCTCTCACATTTACATATAACAGCGGTCAGCAATAGCATGGTTGTAGCACCTTAAATTTTACTCACTCATCCTTCACAGGTGTCATGCACATCCACTCTCCAATACAATCATTTCATATATTATTTGCTCCAATGCAATCATTCATTTATCCGAGCACTTCACAACCTATTGAACTCTTACTCTAATATGATATTTCTAGTTGGATAGCAACCTTGTAGAATTTTTTTCACTTGATAATGTAAGGTAATGACAAATTAAATAGGCAAATTGATTTAATAAACAGAATAATCTTTAAAGATAATTATGTGATAATTAAGAAATTTAAATCCATCAAATCAAACCAATTTTTAATTTTAAACTCAGCTGGATTTATGGTAAAGAGGAAATCGGTAAGTTAGATCCAAGCTGCTAAGTTCATTCAATAAATAAAATTTGGCGTATACAAGAATAAATTGAATTTTTGCATTTTATACCAACTTTAAATCCCAAATTGAAATGTAGATCCTTTAATTAGTGCAAAAAAAAAGAACTGATCAACCCAAATAATTACAATTAAATTTGATTACTGAGAAATAAAATGAAGTTGGAGAGAAATCGCATTATACACTAAATTGATTAAAAGAGTCAAATAGTATTAAAAAGCAAATTGCCAGATAAGCTGGCTATAGACGTGAGCTCAAGGAAGCACTTGTTAGAGGAGGATTGTTATAGGTTTATTGTCATCCAACAGCACCCCTTCCATATGCATGAGAATTTCTTCATCTTAAAGGGAGAAGTCTTCAGAAAATTGGCTTGAAGCAGTGCAGATCAAGAGAATTCGATCGGATAGCCATTGGATTGATTGCCATATATATAGGCTATACAAGTTAGCCATCTCCCGTCACCCAAATTCAGCAAGAGTGTGAGTCTGTGAGACTAAGACTCGGAGACTATGACGGGTGACTACTTTGTCTCTGTTTAGGACTCGAGGATTGCTCATCTTCTTCTTCTCCAAGCACGCAGAAGTCCACCACGACACAACAACTCGGTGATACAAAGCACCTCGCACTTCATTGTTATTTGTCGCTCTTTCTTGTCGTTGTCCTCCAACCCTCATCTAGGGTTTGTTCTTTTAGTCTCTGCATTTCAGAATCGCCATCTCTGCTCTCTCAAAAATTGCAGTAGCCTAATTGAAGACGAAACGAGCATTGATCGCACAATGACACTGTAATAGTTTCTCAAATTTCCCTTTTATTTTTCATGGATTATTGTGATATATTCTTTGAGTTTTGGACTATTGTAGTGCCTTTTGATGTTTTTTTATTAAATCTTGGCTCTGAGTGGTTGGGGAAATGAGGAAACTGAAAAAGCTTGGTTTAATCTTTGATGTGAATCAGTTAGATCTATTTTGCATATTGATTTTTCATGATTTTAAAGATTTACTAATATTTTCTACTTTAGCCTTGATCATTTCTTTGATTCATGGACTATTGTGGTGCCTTGTGATGTTTTTTATTTCATATCTACTCTAAGAAGTTGAGGATGGGGGAACTAGAAACTAGAAAGCTTGGTTTGTGGCCTTTGATGTAGATCACTTAGATCGATATTCCTAAGTTCCAAATTTTACTTAATTGTTTATTTCATTGTTTGTTCTTTGGTTGTGCAGCTATTCAATGATGAGTTTATGAATACTTTGGCCTTTCATTATTTTTCCCCCCTTAAATCTGTCCTTTGAAACATGTAATAAAATATGTAAACTGATGTGGATATATATTATCAAATATTTAAACTGATACAAAAAGATATTATCAAATATTTAAACTGATATGAACAAATATTATTAAATACGTTCACTGATATGAACAAATATTATTAGAGTTGCATGCATGTAATAAGTGCATTAGACCAAATATGATTATACTTTCTTCTATATACTGTAGTATATTCCACATATGCATGTTCAAAGAATAGAGATGATAATACTTTATTTTTTGTAGATATTTATGATAAGTATAATGCATTCTGAATTTTTATCTAAGACTAGATTTATGTTGCATGGTGCGCTAGTTCTCTTTTCCCCTACTACAATGATGAATCATGATTCTAAATAATCTGAGGATTGCAAACTTTGATAGAATATGATAGTATAATTGATTGTAGTTGTATTTTATTCTGTGTTAGATTGATATGAGCTGATGCTATGATTGCATGTAAGTTTCTAATGACTGCACTTGTGTCGTTTTGCCTTTTTATTCGTGCATCTTACTCTGTCAACAATATCAACCAACTCGAAGTTAGGTAGCGAGTCTGGTCAGCATAAAGAAGCTGACAAAATTATTATCATGACTACAAACATGAGAGATGAGGTTGACAGTACAAGAAGCTAACAAAGGCAAGAGAAAGAGATGTAACGTAAGGGACTATTTCATGACGGTCACCATAACACAAAAAGAAAAGAAAATTGATAAATGGAAGTGTAAATAATGTCCTAAAACTTAAATCAAGCAAAAGGGACTACATCCCAACTGAATAGATATTTGCACACTCATCATTATAGCAAAGCTACAAATGAAACTAAACAAAAAATATTTAGCTGAAAATGCTATAGATAATAATGTGGTGGGTTTTCTTTGTGTGTCACCTGTTTATGATCATAGTAGCATCAAGAACATTGCCAAAATGAGCATTGTGCATGAATATCCTTTAATGATGGTTGAACACTTATGGCTCAATGTCCTCATGAGATCAATGAACACAAGCTGGGTGTCTCTCACTTGAGACTGTTGGATATCCAAACAAACACATGGATACATGTGTGTGATTGCACACTATATTGATGCTAAGTGGATCCATTAGTCTACGATCATTAGCTTTATTGATTTAGATCTACCACACACTGGATTTGTCACTGCTGAAGCTGTTTCTAAATTTTGCTTCAATAGTGCCTACAAAACAAAATCAGCACAATTACACTTGATAATGCTTCTTCAAACGACAGAGCTGTTAAAAATTTAAAGTCCTTTTTCAGTCGTAGGTCGGGTTTTCAGTTTATTGGAAAGTTTTTCAAAGTTCGTTGTGCTGCACATATTTTGAATTTGACGGTTCAAGATGGTTTGAAAGTCATTAATAATATCATATCAAAGAAAAGATATTTTGTATTATTTTTGAAGTGTTCACCAAGTAAGGGTGAGCCTAGAAATTCCATAAATAGAGGCTTACATATGGATGTGCCTACAAGATGGAATTCTACTTTTGGGATGTTTGATGCTACATTTTACTATAAAAATGACTTTCCGGAGTATGCATGTAGGGATCTCTATCACATCTAGTTACCCTTGGACAAAGAATAGGAAATGTATGAAAAGTTTAAAGGTGTTTCGGTTGTTTTTGATGAGGTTGCTAAAGTTTTTTCAGGTTCATTATTTTCAACAGTGAATAAGTTTTTACTAAATCTTGTGAGTCAAGAAAACAGTAAATAAGAGTATTCTTTCATCAACTCCTTGTGTTAAGGATATGGCAGCAGTTACGATAGTCAAGTTCAATAAATATTGATCAGATTACCGTACTTCATTGACAATTGGGTGCATACTAGATCCTCGTGTTAAAATGTTTGCCTTGCCATATTTTTATTCAGAGATCCATAGTTCAATTGAAGTAAATGGAAAAATTGAGAATGTGAAAAAGTCTCTTGATGGGCTATATTCTTTTTATGCTGTAGACAACTGTTGTTACTTGTGAGGAATCTAGTAGCACCTTTACTACTCCTCAGATCCACTTGATGGATTGTATTTACAAAAAAGCAAGCAACATCATGAGTCCGCTGAAATCTCATCTCGAAGTTTTTTTTTGTAAATAATGTATTGAGCATGTGGATTCATAATTCAATATTTTAGAGTAACGAAAATTATCCTCTGAAATACAAAATTTTATCAAAGATGACCAAAGATATTTTCAGTATACCGGTTACTAGTGTTGCTTTTGAATCAACATTTAGTGTAGGTGGGCATGTTTTAGGAGACTACAAAAGTATTTTATTTACAAAAACTTTAAGTGCTTCAGTGTGTGTTGCTAGTTGGATTCGAGCAACCCATTCAACCTCTACTGATCCAACTGTAAGAAAGATACTCTCATTTCCATTTACATTTTATTTCATTCTCTTTTTCTTAATTCTGATTCAAATTTGATTTTTCAGTTGTATAAACTTGTGGAAAAGGACTTGGTAATTAACATTCCTACTGCATTGTCCACTAACGCAAAGTGAAAGTTCCCTAGTTTCTGAACTAATTTTGAGATTCATGACTCTTTTCAGTGTTGTTCTACTTTAGTCTATACTAATGAAGCAAACTGCTAGTTTATAGATTTACATTAAGATTATTCTTTGATGGCTTGGTTCATAGGTTCAATAAAATGCATTGGTTTTCTTATCTATGAAGCCCTTTGATAAAATTAACATTGAGATCAGTTTGTAAATTGTGGATGCTTTCATAGTTGAATCTATTTGCTTGTACTTTTTCTGCATCTATTTTTGGGTCACAGACTTCTTTGATTTGTCATTTTGATAAATGATGATTTTATAAGTCTTGCAATTCTGCATTCTGCGGATATTCTATTTTTTTGATTTTCAGATTCTAAATACGTTGTTATCTTAATAATATTGATTTCAATGCTTCATTTATCATTATGTAGATTTGTAACTATTGATTTGTTTCATTTCAGTGGATCTTCTATTATTTTGAATTTTGAATATTAATTTTGCTAATGTTGATTTCCGAGAGCTTGATAATGATAAATATTGATTTTTGGGGGCAATCAAATAATAAATTATTGTTTAAATATTGACACTATTTCTTGCAAGTTTTCTTTTTCTTTTTTGACATTGTGAATAGGTTACTTGGAAGTTGGAATGCAAGATGAAGGATGAAGATTCAAAAACCTTAATTTTAATTCTTTTGGCCTCGTTTGGTTTGAGATTTTTTTTAGATAAGAGGATTAAATATTTTTTTTTAAGTTTAATAGGAGAGAAATTTATTTTAATATTAGAAGTGTGTAAAGTGTGAAATACTTTAAACACTAATATTCGTATTTGTATTAGATGTAAAATAAAGTTATTTTTTATAGTTGAAATTTGTGTTGGGCAAAACAATTGCCTCGAACTAAACTATATCATGTATGTTGTATTTATAATATAGATGTATTTTGTTGTAAGATGTACTCATGGTAATGTAAAATGTATCCCTACTATATTATGGTGATTTGATGTTGTATTGAGCTCATCAATCTTTCATGTTTGCATCATCTCTGTTCTTGATGCTGAATTCATGATATAAGTTCTCTTCTTTTTCTGTGTTGTATATATATTTTTTTTTTTCTGTGTTGTATATTACTATTCATGATTTGAAAATCTAATTTTAAATTTGTTGTTAGTTTCTAATTTTAATGACCTATTGAAATTGTAATCTTAATATACATTTTGATTTTTCAGATTATTATATTATATCCAACATCATTTAATCTTAAATTTTAATTAGTAACATTATATTTTTTTATTAAAATAATTGTCTAAGCATAGGTAATGTTGAGTTTAAAGTGAGGGCTTATTTGTAATTCATCAATATTCAAGTAAATATTATGCATTTCGAGCTGGCTTGAGACGAGTTCCAGCAGGATTCAATTTAGTTTGATTCGATTTTGAGCCGACACTAGTTCGGCTCAAAATCGAATCATTAACAGCCCTATCAATATGCAACATGTTTAGATCCAGCTATCGAAGGTAAAAACTACCTAGAATAAATCGCTTGCCTAAGATAATGATGCCACACCAAATAGGCATCACATAAACCTTTTGTAAGCACTCCATTTCAACAATTTAAGATTAATGTTGTGATTTACTTCGAGTCAATCTATAACAATATTAATGCAAAAAACATGTATTACTGGATTTCGCCTTAAATATCTATAGTCAACTCGTCTATCATCAAATTAAAAAAGATAATGACTTAAAGCAGAACCATGGTGTACACCAATCGTAATGAGAAAGTCCTCCAAATTGCAGCCAACTTCCTGACATTAGTAACTATTGCAATATATGTTCACATCATGCTTGCTGGATGCATGTTTTCTAATATGCACCAAGCAACCTCACACTAGCAAACTTCATTTATCATTGTTCAATACTATTTTTTATAAAAATAGTATTCTTATGATTATTTATTACTAGGGACTGGGCTGCACTATACCATGATAATTACTTTGTATCAACAATATGCATGCACTTCAGAAGATTTAGGTTAGTTCCTAAGTAATCTAGATATAAACTGAAAGTAATATCTATTACTATTATTACTGTTACTATTCTAACGCATTTATTTATCAGAATCAAAATGTGAGCCATTGAGTAAAATAAACAACTTTATCCATTAAGTAGCACAATATGCCATCGTATATCGTAACCCAACTTCTAGTGTTTGGGCAGTGAAAACCTTTTGTTAGGGTTACATCTCCATATGAAATAGTATTTAAATTCTATTTAAGATTCCACAATACAGATTTATGCAGTTAACCTCTATTTTTGAATCTGAAGAGCAATAGTCAAAGAAGCTTTAATAAAGTAGGGGGAAAAATGAAGGTCAAATGAATTATTTGGATCTTTTAATTGAGCCAAAAAATGAAAATTTCACCAAAATTTGAGAAAATTCTGCAAAACTCAGAATATGTGGAACAATGTTTGGAACATGATTACCAAAACTTTGCTTTAGTTTAATCCCAAATTCAACATTAAACTTAGCTAAAGTGATTAAATAATCATTTTAAAATTGGGATTCAATGAACAAAATATCAAAAAAATCATGAAAAATATCTAATATCAATGAAGAATTATGAAAAATAATCCTACAAAATTTGAGCTTTTATGGCACTCAATTTGATTTAAAATCATTGAAAAAATCGATTAAATCAAATATTTGTTTTAGTCGTAGAAAAACTTATTTGATTATTTAATTGACCTATCAAATGAGCTTAGATGTAGCCCAAATTTGGTGGCTAAGATCATCCTAATGAGCTCTTTGAATCTCTAAAATATTATTTGGTTTGGACACTCAATTAATAGATGATTCATTATCTACTTATTAAGCTAAAATATTGCAGAACTTTATCTAGGCCTCCAGCAGTAAAATAAACAGATCTAAACTGTAGCTAGACTGTTTTGCTTGCTCAGTTGCAAGCAAACAAGGACTTATTTCATTTAAGTCCAAAAACAATATAAATGTTGACTTGAAAGTAAAGAAAACTCTCTTCATGGTACAAAATACAAAAGAACAGCAGAGATCTAGGAAGGATTGAAGTTTGCTTACTCAATGCAAGCAAGAACTAAGATCAAACTCTAAATTCAAACCCAAATCCCAAATTTCAAACTTCAAATTCAAATTCCTATTGGAATGTTAGGCTATCAAGTCCCGTAACACTCAAGGGAGGCTTGATATTTTAACATTCAGGTCTCCAATTCAAATCTCCCTGGAGTATTAGGCCCATCGAATTCCTTAATATCCAAGAGTTCTCAAATTGATTTAATTGTTGAGTTTCCCTAGATCCTTCAATTTTTAGGTCACAATTCCAGTGCTAAGCCCTGGAATCTCTTAGCACACCCAAATTGTTTATGGCTATGATGATCATGTAATTTTAAGCATCTTAATCATTGTATTCATAGAAGCCCCACAAAATCTAAATCTCTATGATTCTGTGGTAAATTATATCTTGCATCTTAATCATTGTATTCATAGAAGCCCCACAGAATCCAAATCTTTATGATTTGATGGTAAATTCTATTTTAGTTCACTAAAATGCATCTGGACGATGGCACCCATGACTCTTGACGGATCATTCTGTAACCTCCTGGCCAAAGGTTTAAGTGAATTGGGACCATTGATGAAGCCTTAGACGATGGAGCCTTAGACGATGGAATCATGGGAGCTTGATTAGGTTCTTCCTTCTTCCCCACCCATCTTTGTGTCATCCGTTTGGTAAGTTGATTCTTTTCTTAATTAAAAATTCATTATTTGATAAAGAGATGAGTAATTAACTACAAAGAAGACTTGTCTTTGTAGAAAACAGTCTATCCTTAAAAATTTTGAAGTCCTAAAGTTTAACCTCTTCTGGGTGAAATCCAATTTCAATCTGACTTAAGAGAAGGAAATTCTTCAATGTTCAATACATTTGTTGATTTTCATTTCTTGACCATACATATGCGAGTAGCAAAGACAATATAAAAGGAACCTTACCTAGGAGACTAAGGAGACGAGTAGAACAAGGGATGAACATGCCCCCTCGAACTTGTCCTTAACTTTACCTATCATCTCACATGTTTAGTAGATTGAAGCTTATAGAAGATGGAAAAGAATTTCTTTTTTTTTTAATTTCATGGAAAAGAATTTCCAGCATTGCAAGAAAATAATGTTTACATACTTTCCTCCCAACCTATTCAGACATTTCTGACTGCGGATTTCTCATTTCTAAGGTGGTGCTTTGTTCCTTCTATAAAAAGCTATCAATGGCATATTTATACAGTTGATATAAGAAAGCAGTTTAAAGCCACCATTAACAGCATCAAACTGTAAATAAAGCAAGTCCAGTTCATTCTGAAACAACATTAGCACATTTACAGCATAAACCAATTATGTACTTACCCAGAGAAAACGATAATTGGCGCAGAGCTTCAATAAATGGCATTGATTCAATATCACCTTAGAAAGGGCAAAAGTTCATATAGAAAACTGGTTAGAAAGGGCAACAGTTCATATAGAAAACTGGTTGTCATTTTTGCATCAAAATCCATAGATAGAAATATGGTAATTACAGAGTTACCTACAGTCCCACCCAACTCAATCACGCAAACATCAGCTGCTTCATGTTTTCCATCAATGGGAATTATGGATACAGATTCGATCCAATCTTTTATAGCATCAGTTATATGAGGAACAACCTAGGGGCACAATCTTGACTCAAACCATTTATGAAAAACAATAGTGGTTTAAGCAAAAACAGTGCCTCCACTGTATACGTAAATAACCTGAACTGTCTTCCCAAGATAGTCTCCTCGTCTTTCCTTGTTGATAACAGACTGTCACAAGTTCAAATGAATTTACATATTTCAGTGACCAAAAGGAATTTTATTCTCCAAATGGCAGGTTCATTACATTGACTTGCCTGATATATCTTTCCTGTAGTTATATTGTTTTCTTTGGTAAGTGTAATATCCAAGAACCTTTCATAGTTTCCCAAGTCCAAATCCACCTGTTAATTGAATAATCCAGATAATTAAATCAAACACGTCAAAAGAACCAGATATATAACAGAGCAATGGACCAAGAAAACACAGAAAAGTCCCAGAAAACAATACTTAAGAACACTGTCTTGGATCAAATAAAAAAAAAAAGAACAGTCTTGGTTTATACAAATGAAAAGTGGTAACAAATATGATAAATTAACGTCTAAAAAAAGAGAGATTATCATATAGTCTGGCTGGACAAAACAATGACAAATAAAGGGTGCATGATCACCTCTCCACCATCATCCAGAACAAAAACCTCCCCATGTTCAAAAGGAGACATTGTCCCTGCGTCTGTGTTCAGGTATGGATCTGCAATAATAAATCGTAGTAGTGTTATGAGCTTGAAGTAGATTCAAACAGAACCAGAGAATTTCATAATAAAGGCTTAAAAAATATCTACGTACAAAGACATAAATAGAAGTCAGGGACCTGCGATTTGACTTGATTCTTTGAAAAAGGAAAGAAAAGGTTAGCAATGCTATGAAAAATGGAATTTGCAATACAAGTTAGCTAGCCCTCTAGTTCAAGTTTCATTTTGCACGGTGGTTAGGGATCATTTTACTAGTTCATTTCACGGAATGAAAACAAGCATACATAAACAGCAGTCAAAGACTCCAAGCTATAGGACTAAGTTCTACACATTTCATTAAACCAATATCATTTTTTTTGATAAAACTAATATCAAATTTTAACATGCAGGGATGACTAAAAAAAAGGATTAAAGAACATATGGAGACTAGAGAGCACAAGTTCATGTCCAGGTTAAGTGAGGAAAACTACAGCGCAAAAGATGCAACTATTCACAAAATTTCAGGTGTAACAGAAAAGAATGGAATCAATTGCAGATCAAACCATGAGCAAATAGTAATAATAGTCCACGCAAGCTTATTAACCGAAATCAGGAGATGGCAAAAATACAACAGTAAGCTATAAGCCTTTAGATTACTTTAAAATCTAAATAATGGAGCCAGCAAATGACTTATTAGACAACTTAAGATTACAGAAAATTATTACAGTACAAAAAACTACCAAAATGTCATTAAAAAAAGCTTCTGCCAATAAGACAATTCAATTCATTTGAAAGAATGACCTGATATCACAAGAGAAAGAATCACAAATTTCTTAAAAAATCAGTTTATTATAAACAAATGAAACAAAGAGAACCTATTTTTATTGAGGTCACACGAAGCCCGCAAGATTTGAGCACAACACCAATGCTGCTGGCTGTCACACCCTTACCCAGACCACTAACCACTCCACCAGTCACCAACACGTACTTCATTTGCTTCTTTGTAGAAGTTGATAAAGTCACTGGAGCATAAACTGTTGAAGTCAGCTGAGCTTCAGCTTTCTCTGTTGATGCATCTGCTGCCATGTTCCATGTAACACCACCTTTTGCTGCCACCACCAATGGTCGGCGGTGAGTTTGCCACAATGAGAACAAAGGAATTCTATTTGAAGAGAAAGAAATGAAATATTTAATGAAATCGGTTTATATTATCCTTAAAGTAGTAAAAACAACTGTACACTCAAAAAAGCAACGTCATTTACCTCATGTTAGGGAGTGCAAAGGACAAGGTCATTCCTATTCTGCTTCTTAGGAGTAGTTGACCCGTCATGGAAAGGCGAAGTTTGATGGGTATCATCTAAAAACTAATAAATGATGATGATGCTATGAGAGGGAGGTTAAGAGTCCAACCTTCCAATTTAAACTCAAAAGCCAGAGGAAGCTAAGACTAGATTGAAGTACGTTCAGGATTAAGTCATGGTTCAACTCAACAAATTCGTGCTCATAAGTTTCCATGTTGGGAAAATTTTTGGCTTGCAGTATGTGAATGATTTGAAATGAAGTGAAACTTTTCATTTGCAGGGAAAAAGGTTGGTTTACAGCTATATTTAACCTAAATCAAGAAACCGGAAATTAACAGCTTGACATCACCATTGCAGACAATTCTTTTAAGCAGGAATTTCATACGCATTCCTGAAATAACATCAAAATACACATTTAAATCCCAACATCAAATTATAAAATATAGTCCTATCAATTCTTTTACATGCAACAAAACAACTCATTGAGTAGATAGGTGTCTGGAATTTAAAATTTGGCATTGTTAAAGGATTTGAATTATCTTAAAAAAATCACATGTTCAACTCTACAAAACAATTCTTCCATATTACAAACAAGCACCTGATTATGTTAGATACACATGATAGCACAAGCATTGTCTTTGTTATTTAAAAATGATTGTGTAAACGAGATTTCAATTCTGTACACATGGTTTTCCTAAATCATATAGAAAGGAGAGCCAACCTGAGTTAGCTCTTCTAATTAGAGATGTTAAAAAAAGGTAAACTAGAAGATGTTTTATAGAGGATTGTATGTAATACTGAAGAATTTGGAGTTAAATATATAGCTAAAAATTCAAAGGTGACTGTAATTCACCATCTAAAATATCCTGAACCATAGAATGTTTTGGAGGACATGAAGTAGAAAAGAACTAAAAATAATACAAGAAATATGACCAACATAAATACTATGAAGCACCGATACTTCGTGAAATCTAACGTATCTGTATTGTAGCCGTATCAGATATCAATACTTTTCGATACTCTACTGATATGTATTCAATATGCCACGTGGTGTATCATTTTTTATTTTTATTTTATAAAAAACTGATACTTGTCTGATACTTTCTGAAACATCTAATTAGAGAAACATATTGGAATGGTCTATCAAGCCCACATGATAAAAAATAAAAAATATCTTGTACATAAGATACAACTCATGCATAAACTCAAAATTACAATTAAGAGAAAAATACACCGGGCTACGCAATTAAGATCGTTGAAAACTTTGATATCCACAAATTGTTGCATCATATATTAGCTAACCTTTTTTTGCAGTTTTACAGACATTATTAATGTTTCTCCTTTTTCTACCTTAACTGATACTATCATTGTTTCTGTTAAATGTCGATCATATTTTTTTACCTTAGTCAAACTTATATTACGAAAAAGATAGAACTTTGTCTTTTTATCTATTTATTTACTTAGAGACTCAAAGAGAGGAGAGTATATATCTACCTTGATCAAGTCAGTATATTTGAGTTTATATCATAATATCTATATTATTATTAACCGTATCTCATTTGCATTAAACTAATTGATTTTGGTCAAATTTAAATAGAACTGAAACTAATCTACTAATATATATTTAAATCTTCATCTCATTTAGAAAATCTATGATAAGTTGAGAAACAATTAAATAAATTTTATGACATTATTTTAAATTTAAATTTTTTATAATTTAATAATTATTGAAGCATGTTTTTATTTTTTCAAGTTGAATTGTCCATAACATTACTTTTAGTGATTTCAAAAATATTTAAAAAAAATATAATTAATTTAAAGAAAATTTAAAAGATATTTTTGAAATTTATAGTAATAAGATGTATAAGTTATTCTGATCTACTATAAAGCTACACTTTAAATATGAGAATACAATATATTATACATACATATATAATAGTTGTATCCTGACGTATTCGTATCTTATTGTTTTTAAAGTTTATTGCATCGTCATATCCGTATCGTATCATATCTATATCACTGTATCGCACTCATGCTTTATAACATAAATATTATGTGTTTTAAGTTTCAACTCATTCAACAAAGAGAAGATTATCTGAAAAATAGTAAAAGCACAAAAAAAAATTAGTATTTATGTTGATATCAGTCTTCTAATTATCTCACTTAAAATAATAGATGGAATTTTGAGATGAGTTACCTCACCCAACTGATTCATATAAGTAGTTTTTTTACTCACCATGACATCAGACTGATCCTGACAATTTAGGGTGGTTTTATTGATCCTCCTTTACCATTCATTCCATCTAAATGCACGTAGCATTATTTTTGTCTATACATATCATTTTTTTAATGGAAGTCTATACATATCATTTTGCTCCAACTGCAAACCTCAAACCTCGTAATGATAGGATGTCCTTTTCGCGACCAATGAATCCCTTAAATTGGGCTATTACTCCAATCATGATTTGTTAATAGAAACATTTCTTAATATGCCTGGGATTCCTAATTGAGAAAAAAAATATCTTTGTTTGTTCTTAATGTGTGCACATTGATAGATAAATGGTACGCATTTTTAAAAAAACTATTTATGTATCTAGCACATTAAGGAGACATATTTATGTTCATGCAAATATTTAAGAACACATGCTTATCATCTTTTAACACATCCAGTCAACTAATTCCTAGCCTAGATTCACATTCTTCAAAACTACTCTGCTTCAACCTATCAAATGAAGCCCTAAAATTTACAGGATGTACATAGGGGTAAGAGTAGCCTGATAATTGATAATCACTTCATGTTCAAATCAATATTTAGCTTGAATCGAGCTCAAGTCGAGCCACGAGTCATATTTATAGCTCGTAATTTTATTGAACTGAGTTTAAGGCATGGAAAAATCAGATCGATTCAGATTGAACTTGGCTTGAATATTATTTTTAAATAAAAATAATATAATTTATTTATACAATATTGTTGTTTATTATTTTTATAAAAAGAGTGTAAGACAAAATAATTAGAGTATGTATTGGGCAATCAATGGGTACAATTTTTATATTTAAAAACCATTAAAAGCTACTTAATTTTTTTTTAACTTAATTCTCAATTCACCGGGGGATTCGAGCTAGCTCAAAACCGAATGCTAGTCGAGTCAAGCCAGCTTGAACTCGCAACAACTCGACTCGAACTTAGATCTTTCTCACCACTTGATGTATATTTACAAGGATTTCAAATAATAAAGTAAGCAAGAGCACTGATTCTCACTGCTTAAAGGTCGCAAAGACTATTACGATGCCAAGGCATGCAAACCTCAAAAAACGAGAGTTCAGCCTACAACTCTCGTTCCCTACATTTTAGCTTTCAGCTCCATTTGTCACGAGTTCAGCCTTGTGTATCACAAAATGCAAGCGCCCTTATCTTCAACGAAACATGGACCGAGAACTAAACTCACTTCCTCGCGATCTCTCACATTCGAGGGAAGGAGACAGAATGGTGGGACTGTGGAGGGGGATGGAATCTTAACGATATGAGAGCGAGAACAGTACCTCGGAAGAAGAAAAAAAGGTCCCGCCGAAGCAACGCCGGAAGCTTAGGGTTTGCCGGGGCCGCCGGAAGCAGGGCCAGAGGCAAAAGTCGCAACGGCGAATGACAGCGGCTCAAAACGGAACCCGACACGACCCGAAATTCGAGGGCACGACTCAAAATGAAATTAGGTTAACCTGTTTAACAAATTATATACTAGACAATTTAATTACAAAAAATTATATATCTCACCAATTAAAATAAAATATTATATATATTATACCAAAATTTTATAAAATTAAATATTTTATTTAATATTTTTAAACATAATTATAAATTAAATTACTATTAAATTTTTATAAACTATATTCTATTATACATAATTTATAAATTCATAATAAAAATTTTCATAGCACTAAATTAAATTTAAATTATATTTATATATATAGTTAATCTATAAAATAAATAATATATAAAATATAGTATTAATACTTAAGTTTCGTTTGTTTTGAACTTAAAAATTAACTTGATTTAATTTTAATTTGGCATATCATATCACACATAAAATTTAATATTAAAAATTAACTTTATTTAACATCCTACGCATATTATTAAAATAATAATTAACTTATATCACATTTCTCACATATCTCAACATAATAACTAACTTTATTTTACATCTTTTAATAAAAATATATTTCTATCTAAAGTTTAAAATTTAAAATTTAATTTTTAGTGTTAATTAATTTATAGTATAGAATTTAATATTTTGAATTATAAGTTATAATTTTAGAGCTCAATATTTAGAGTATAATATAATTTCATTCAAATATGGTGTAAGATTCTAATTTTGTAAGATTTCAATATAAAATATATAATATTTTATTTATGATGACAAAATATATAATTTTTTATAATTAAGATATTCTCTTTGTAAATACCGTCAAAAAATGATCCATTTCTACTTGGATATGTAACTTGCTCGACTTTAGCTCAAAGTCAAACCTAGCTTGGTCGAGATGGGATGACACAACACGAATTTTACTTAAAATTTGTGAAGTGTTATTTTTAATATTATAATTTACCTAAATATAACATATTTAAGGTAATAGTGTATATTTTATATCTTATAAATAATATTTTTTTAAAAATTATGTTATATATATTATACATATAAATTCATGTTTTAAAATATTTTTATTTGCAAAAATTAATTTTAATAAATTTAAAATTAAAATTAAATAATGTTAATTTTTATAAAGGTGAATAATGTGAAATAGAACGGTTAATGACTTTTCTAACTTATGAAATAAATTTGATATTACCCAAAATTTTAATATAATAATTACCATAATATAATCCAATAACATCTTATAGTAATTTTATTTTCAGATTAATTTAATATTTTATTAAATAATAACATATTAACAATAATAATAACAACTATCAAGCCTTTATTTCACCACGTGGAGTTGATTATATAAATTTTTTATTTTTATTATGCGCTATTATATAATAAATTTTTATTTATATTCAAATAAATAAAATCTTTTTTTAATGATTTCTTATTACATCTCACCTGGTTTTTCTTTCTTCTTTAATAAAGAAAAAATTGAATAACTTAAATTTTTTTACTAAAATTTTTATCAACCTACAATTTATATGCACAAATTATCTAAGCCAACTCTCACTAAGCTTATTCTTAACTGAGGCTACCCCAATATTTTCACAAATATACTAATTTCATTTTATCTTTTTGTGTATACACATTTATTCACCTTAACATTCTATTAAATAATAAGAATAATTATCTACATGCCGCACAATTTAATTTTATTTATGCCTTACCCATCCATTCTTAGTTAATTAGGCTATGCACACTCAAAATATTATAAAATCTTACATACACACATTTGAGTTAAAACTTAATCAAAATCTATTTGAAAAAAAAAATTTGTTAGTAAATCATTAAAATTATATTTTTACTATTAATAATATATATTTTTCTCTTTCTCAATACTACACTAAAGCGCTGATTTATTCTAAAATTAATTCACATCGCGGATGTCTCCTTCCTTTCCCGCCACCTAAACATTAAAGTTTTAGGATTTTCACTCAAAATCTATTTAAATATCCTTAAATAATATGATGAATGTCTCAGATTTTTTGTAATCTAACTATAATTAAGTCATTAAAAAATTATGATGACTCATTATAATAAAAATAAATTAAAATATGTGTCTGTAAGGTTTTATAATATTTTGAGTGTGCATAGCGTAATTAACTAAGAATGAATAAGTAAGACATAAATAAAACTAAATTATGTATTATATAGGTAATTATTCCTAAATAATAATATATTAAAAATTAATAAAATTAAATTAATATCAAAATATCAAAATTGAAAGATGATGTAGTTAATTTATTAAAACAATATCCAGTCAATTTGGTCTCTAATTTGATATCAAATACTCCTAAACAATTATAGTAGATTTCACAAATATAAATTATATTTAAATAAAATTACATGAAATCATAATTTTTATAACCATTTTATATAACAAATGAACTAAAAATTAGTTAAAATTTTAAAATACTAATTATCATAATATCATCTAATGCTTATAAATAATTTTACTTTTAAATTAATTAAATATTTTATTCGATAATAATACATTAAAATTTATAAAATCAAATTAATATTAATATATTTTAATTAAATTACTAAATAAAAATATGATGTAACTAATATATTATTAAATATATTAAAACGCAGATCAATTTGATCTCTGATTTGATACCAAATTCTCTCAAAAGAAAGTATAAATTTATGTGAATTTTTCATATTTAGATATAAATAATAGCAAAGTTTTGATCAATGCAAAACAGATTAAATTATAATTATCTATTGCTCACATTATTTCATATCATAAATATCATATTTGGATTGCAATTATTTATTATTCACACTATATTATGCAACTAATTTATTATTTACTTTTGTTCCTAATTTAATTTCATGCATATTCATTAAGAATGTTATCATGCTAGGTATAATAACATATTCACCCTTTCGTTTGTTCGTAACATTAAATTTAAGAAGATTAAAATTAAATTTAGATAGAAATATTTTTTTATTAAAAATTATGAATGATGTGAAATAAAATTAATTATTATATTAAAATATATGAGAGATGTGATATAAAGTTAGTTATTATGTTGGAATATATGAGGGATATGATATAAGTTAATTATTATTTTAGTAATATGTGTAGGATGTTAAATAAATTTAATTTTTAATATTAAATTTTATGTGTGATGTGATATTCTTAGTTAAAATTAAACCAGATTAATTTTAAACTCCTAGACAAACGGGGCCTCAGGGTTTTATTATTCTAACTTATTATAGCCAAGCTCAAGCCCTAGCACAAAGAAAAAAACTTATGTTTTTTTGGTCAAAAAGCACAAATCAATCTCTCAATCGTTCTCACTGAGCGAAGGAACCTCACCCTCCTTTTATTTAGGGACAAGTAAGAAAAATCCTTCTCCGCTCAGCAAGAAAAAAAAAGAGGAATAAAAATCCAAATTACTCTTATGAGTCGTACAATAAATATCTCAATTTAAAATTTTACAAAAATTCTACGTAAAAAAAAGTCAACTTTCTGGAGAAAACTTTAGTATTATCTTTCTCAATATTCTGTGAAATGTAAGGATCAAGGAAAGAGAAAGAGAGATAAAACTCGATAAAATATTATATAAAATCGAGTAAATAAAAACTTCAAAAAAAATTCTAGAAAATAATACTCAGTAACAGCACCTAAACATTTTTCTACAAGTGTAGTTTTTTCTAAGTAATTTACTATAAAAATTTTAAAATTTTGAGTTTTGTACAATTTATAAAAAGAAAAAAATAGAGAAACAAAAATTGTTTAGATAAAATAGAGAAACTCCATAGTTAAGCGTACTTGAGTTTGAGTAGCACTGGGATAGATGACCTCCTATAAAGTATTCAAGTTATACAGTTTTTCTAATGCCAAATCGGACAATACCACTATAATAGGATCACAGAATGTAACAGTATGATATCAGAGCTGACCTCCCACAGTACTATGGTTTGAGGACGAACCGAGCGGAGAGTGACCTAAGAGGAAGGAATCACTGAGGCAAAGTGCGGCTCCAGGCATGCTTTTAGGCCGTATTATGAGTGATGAGAGGGGCATAAGAATGAATCGTCTCACATTGAAAAGGGAAAGAAATTTTGAGATGTATAAATAGATAACATGATCTCAAATAGTAAAGGCATCTTTTGAGGTAAAACTGTCAGGCTAATGAAGAAAAACTCTGTAGTTAAGCGTGCTTGGGTCTTGTTTGGCATGAGCCCAAAAAAAGGCAAAAAAATATCTTAATAATATTTTAAATTTATTATAAATTTTAATAACTTTATTTCACATCCAACACAAATTCCAACCTTAAAAATCAACTT
>KZ451928.1:898458-919837 GCA_002786265.1 Apostasia shenzhenica
AACCTTCATATAGACAAGATTAAAGTCAAATTGCATATATTCTCTTCAAATATATTAAAACTAATTGAATGCACACAATTGCTTATTTTTCAGTTAAAATAACTTATTATGCAATTAATCATACTTTAAATACCTGTACTCTACTTGAATTCAACATAATGCAATGAATAGGTGCAAAAACATCATTATTTAACTCAAATTCATTGATATGTCATAAATCAGACCCTAAAATAGCCTATTCTCTTAAACTTGACCGATATACTGACAAATAGATGTGTAATTATAGGTATTACAATAAAAAGCAATCAAATGTCATTAATAGATCGCCAAATATTAATTTTCGATTGAAATACATCAATATAGCAAATATTAGGTGTGTTATCAGTGAATTATGTTTAAAAACCATCATATGAACAAGATTAAAATCAAATTACATATATTCTCTTAAAATACAATAAAAATAAATTGAATACACACATAATTACTTTTATTATGCAATGAATCATACTCTAAATGCTTGTACTCCACTTGAATTCAACATAATGCAATGAATAGCTGCAAAAACATCAACATTCAACTCAAATTCATTGATATGTATTAAATCAGACCCTAAAAGAGTCTATTACCTTAAAATTGATTAATATACAGACAAATAGATGTGTAATTATAAGTATTATATTAAAACACAATCAAATGTCCCTAACAGATCGCAAAATATCAATTTTCGATTGAAATACATCAATATAGCAAACATAATATTTGTAATAAGAGTATTATGTTAAAAAACTGTCACATAGACAAGATTAAAGTTAAATTGCATATATTCTCTTCAAATACATTAAAAACTAATTGAATACACACACAATTGCTTTTATTCAGTTAAAATAACTTATTATGAAATGAATCATACTCTAAATGCTTGTACTCCATTTGAATTCAACATAATGCGATGAATAGCAGCAAAAACATCAACATTCAACCCAAATTCACTGATATGAATTAAATCAGACCCTAAAAGAGCCTATTCCCTTAAAATTGATTATTATAAACCAAATATTTGCTATATTGACGTATTTTAATCGAAAATTGATATTTGGTAATCTATTAGGGATATTTGAATGCGTTTTAATGTAATACCTATAATTACACTTCTTTTTATAAGTATATCGATCAATTTTAAGAGAATAGGCTCTTTTAGGATCTGATTTTTGATATATCAATGAATTTGAGTTGAAAAACGATGTTTTTGCTTCTATTCATTGCATTATGTTAAATTCAAGTGGAGTACAAGCATTTAGAGTATGATTGATTGCATAATAAGTTATTTTAACTGAATATAAGTAATTGTGTGTATTTTTCATTTTGTTTTCAATGAATTTGAAGAGAATATATGTAATTTGATTTTAATCTTGTCTATATGGAGGTTTTTTTAGCATAATACTCTGATTATAAACCAAATGCTTGCTATATTGACGTATTTCAATCGAAAATTGATATTTGGCAATCTATTAGGGATATTTAATTGCATTTTAATGTAATACCTGTAATTACACTTCTTTTTATAAGTATATCGATCAATTTTAAGAGAATAGACTCTTTTGGGGTCTGATTTTTGACATATCAATAAATTTGAGTTGAAAAGTGATGTTTTTGCGGCTATTCATTGCATTATGTTGAATTTAAGCGGAGTACAAGCATTTAGAGTATGATTCATTGCATAATAAGTTATTTTAATTGAATAAAAGCAATTATTTGTGTATTCATTTAGTTTTTAATGTATTTGAAGATAATATATGCAATTTGACTTTAATCTTATCTATATGATGATTTTTTAACATAATACTCTGATTACACGCCTAATATTTTCTATATTGACATATTTCAATCGAAAATTAATATTTGGCGATCTATTAGGGACATTGGATTGTGTTTTAATGTAATACCTATAATTACATATTTTTTTATCAGTATATCGATAAATTTTAAGAGAATAGGCTGTTTTAGGGTCTGATTTATGACACATCAATGAATTTGAGTTGAATATTGATGTTTTTGAAGCTATTAATTGCATTATGTTGAATTGAAGTGGAGTATAAGCATTTAGAGTATGATTCATTGTATAATAAGTTATTTTAATTGAATAAAACAGTTGTATGTGTATTCAATTAGTTTTTAATGTATTTGAAGAGAATATATGTAATTTGACTTTAATCTTGTCTATATGATGGTTTTTTACATAATACTCTGATTACACATCTCATGTTTGATATATTGACGTATTTCAGTCAAAAAATGATATGTGGCGATGTATTATGGACATTTGATTGTGTTTTACTATAATACCTATAATTATACATCTTTTTATCAGTATATCGATCAATTTTAAGAGAATAGGCTCATTTATGGTCTGATTTATGACATATGAATGAGTTTGAGTTGAATAGTAATATTTTTGCAGCTGTTCATTGCATTGGGAGTCTCCTTATATTGAGCGGTAACTCTTCAGTTTAAAGTTACCAACAATCAGGTAGAATATGAAGCTCTCATTGTGGGACTGGAGTTTGCCCTCGGGATGTCAGTAAAGCACAAACGAGTATTCAACAACTCTCAATTGGTTGTCAAGCAAGTCAATCGCGCCTACGAGACAGAAGACGAGGTTTTAAAGAAATATCTAGTAAAGGCCCAATCCTTGATCTTCCAGTTCGACGAATTCTCCTTGATGCATGTTCCCCGGGAGGAGAACTAGGTGGCAGACCATCTCGCAAAAGGAGGGCTCCTCGACTTTCATCAGCATCAAACATTCGAGAAGCCCAACTACGATTGTACAGAAATCCATAGCTCTCAGCAAATGCCGTGCTGGATGGATAAAATCATCAACTATTTGAAGAACAGAGTTCAACCCAGCAATCAATAAGAAGCAAAAAGGCTGAGACTTGAATGTGCCAAATACGTCCTCATTAGCAAGGAATTGTACAGAAGTTCCTATGCCAGGTTGGTCACTAAATGTTTGAGGCCTGAAGAAGCTCAAGAAGTCATGGAGTCCGTTCATAAAGGAGAATGCAGAACTCACGCTCGAGATTGAAGTCTGGTCATGTGAATCCTGCGCCAAGGATTCTTCTGGCCCAACATCCACAAGGACGCTCAAGCATTCGTGGAGAGGTGCCCTCAATGCCAGTACTATGTTGACATGCAGAGGCAACCTGCTGGCTACCTCAGGCCCATCAACGCATCCTGACCGTTTGCCGTCTAGGGGCTCGACTTTTTGAGGCCGATGCCTACGACCATCCGGAGCTACAAATGGGTGCTGGTCACTGTTGATTACTTCATAAGGTGGATAGAAGCAAACCTTTTGCTCAACCCACTGCCCAGAGCATCGAGAGTTTCTTATAGGCTAATATCATCTGCAGATATAAGGTTCCCATGGTGGTGATCACAAATAACGACACTCCCTTTGCCAATCAGCTGATCCGCGACTTAGTAGCAAGCATCAGATCAACTTCAAATATACCTCTGTCTGGCATCCTCATACGAATAGCCTAGCCGAAATTGCTAATAAAATATTTTGAACATCTTGAAGAAGCGCCTCGATGGTGCCAAAACCATCTGGCCAGACGAACTGCCAGGCACTCTCTGGGCCATCACCCTATCCGAAGTTACCCAGGAATCTCCTTTCTCTTTATCCTTTGAGATGGATGCTGTTATACCTATTGAGCTGGAGCATTACTCCTGCGGAGTGAAGGCAACAGCCAACTTCGATCCCGAAGATTTACAAATCTGGATGAATGAGAATGACAGTTCACAATGAGTCGGTTTGGATCTCTTGGAACAAAAAAGGCAGTTGGCCACACTCAAATGACTAGAGCATAAACACCGAGTCGAACGATACTTCAACCGCAGAGTCAACCCTAGAGGCTTCGCTCAAGGAGATCTGGTGCTCAAGCAGGGACTTCTTGCAGGCAGCAACTTTTGAACCCAACTGGGAGGGCCCATATATCGTATGCGAGGTTGTGGGGCCTAATGCTTACTATCTCATGACTTCTAAAGGTATTCAACCCTCTAGGACGTAGAGCAGAGATGATTTAAAGAAGTTTTATGCTTAAGTCCAGGAATCCATTTATTCTCATTCCCTACACATGAAATTTATTTGTATAGGTTCATTTGGGATTCATTTATATAGATTCATCTGGGATTCATTTGCACGAATTTGTCAAATACTTTTTATATCAATATACATCTGGACTCCCTTTATCATAGTCTTTTGGAAGTTACATTGATATTGGTGTTCTAAATTCCAAACTTTCAGTTGCCCCTAATTCATGATTATCATTGCAACAATTAACAAGGGCTCTCCCCCAGTATGAAGGCCCTTGTTCAAGGCATCTCATATTACTAAAATTCTGAATCAATCCTAACATTGATGATTCATATTAAGGTATTCATGTTCTCTAAAGCACAACTGGTTTCTCTTATTGCTCAAACGTCATTCGACAGGTATAATTTCAACCTCAACCTCAACCATCATTACTGGGGTTCTATCACCTCATATACGATGGTTCATTATACTCATAATCCATATACAGAGGTCTTCGACCCTAGTTACGCCTAAGGCAGGTAGATTTCCTACAAACATTTGGAATCCTTCTATAAGCCCACCTGACTAGCGGAGGGCCAGAAGGCTTGCTCGTAATCTTAGGGCAGTCCCTGCTATATACTTAAGATACAGGTCCCTCCTAAGCAGAGTGCCTTCGCCTCCCACTAGGATCTATCGCTCTAACAAAAGTCAACCTATGCCTTAAGTATAAATATTGTTCACGATGTTTCATACAATCTATCCTTTTGGCATCACGTCAGATAGCTCCTCCTAGGCGGGACCTCCCCTATTATCATTACTTCTTTCCTATACAAGTGACATAAGTCCTTTTGGCAACAAATGTGCAAAGAAGTGATCTCAAACTTAACCTAGGGAAATACTCTATACTATGCAATTCGTTTGTTGTGAATTCATTATGGAGGATATTTTCATGAATTGGCTTTCGGAATCAGATCATGCAAGGTACTTGTTCATTTCATACAAATCGAAATAAACAGGTATGTAAAAGAAAAATAGGCTTCCCATTCATTCATTTTCAAAGAACAAGACTGAGTTTACATTCACTTATCTTACATCGAAGTTGGTTAATCTTTACTGACCTTATCCAAAAGATCAAACATCTATTGGATAAAATCGTCAGTTAAGTTCAACCCCTCTTTCTTGTAAATGGGATCAGTGGCTAGGCAAGGAATGGGCTCCACTTCTGCAAGGTTGTTCGTAGTAATTTTGCCCTCTTGGATCAAAGTAAAAACCACTCCTTCTCATGCCCTCCTGATCCCCTCTAACCTCTCTTTTCTACAGGGCAAGTTTATTTTGTAGGCCTCCACAGCTGCCGTAGACTTTGCAGCAATGGTGGCCTCCTGGTCTTCAGTGATCTTATTCAGCTTCTCTCGCAGGGCCATATTGTTCACCTTCAGTGCGTCCATTGCAGACTTGTGGACTGCAAACTCCTCTTGCACTTTAGTCTTCTCCTCCTGCAAAGCATCGTACTGAGAAGACTTTGCTTCAAGCTGGGCCCTCAAGGTTTCGATTTCTTCGCCCTTTAATGAAGCTAGCATCCTTGCTCGAGCCTTGCACCTCCGTCTTTAAGGTCTTGTTCAGAAGCAGAGGCAAACGAGCAAGCACCTGAAAAACAAAGTGGAGTTAGTACAACTCGGCCAGACAGTCATCAGGAAAGTGAAGAGTAATGAAAAATCTTTACGACTATCCTGTTGGTGACATTGGCGTAGCAATCAGGCGTCAAGGTTTTTTCAACCCTCTCCTTCAGATCTTTGGTGACCAAGCCACCTCCTATAACTAGTCCCATGTCCCTGGGACTACGTAGCCTCGTTCGAACGATTGCTGGGAGAGTATGGTCAGTTTTCTTACATTTTCTCTCATCCCCACAACAATCTTCAAACTGTTATCCCCAAATCTCTCTGCAATGTTGATGTAATAGGGGGGCTCAATGCTCCGATGCCAATCATGTGCTCCTTTGACAATTGATTGGCCTTCCACCGTGGTCTTCCCCTTCTTCGAAGGGGGCTCTGGACTCCTTTCTGGAAGACCCATCTTTCTCTTGAGAACTTCCCTTAGCACAAGGTCCAGGCAGGGGATCGCGGTCGCTCCTTCTGCTTCCTTCTCTTGGGCTTCTTCTTGACCTTCCTCCTTCTCCTCTTCCCTTTCTCCTTCAGGAGTGACCCCTTATTGCTTCTGGGTACCACCTTGGGCTTGGCCGGTGTTGTAGACTCCTTCCCTTTGCCTGCATCTTCAAATAGCTCGGCAAAGGTTTTTCTGTCTTCTGTGGTATCCTCTGAAGAAGATATCATATTGACGACAGTTCTGCCATGAGCTGGCTCCGAAACCTCCATCTCTCCTGGCCCCTTACCACCTCGGTAACCTCCTTGCTTAGCTGGGTGGCTCCCCTCCTGGCCCTTTTTAGTAGAACTGTGCTAGGAGGTGGAGTCGTCTCCTTGAAGATGACATACCCCAATGCCTGAGCGTACAGAGATATGTCATTTTTCACATGCCTGAGGAAGTCCTTCATGGGCCAGTTCTGCCGCTTCACCTTCTCCAAGTTCCTCAGAATTCCTTCTCCAACCATCCATCTGGCATCTCCGATCAACTCAGGTGGGCAAACTCTGGGCTTCAGGGGAATGCTCAAATCCCCTCCTACAAAGAAGTAGTAGTCCTTCCAGTCTAAGTGGGAACTACTCGCCCCGGAGAACATAGCTTTTCTTGTCTTCGACCTCAGGGCCAGGCATCCTCCGAATCCGGGCACCGCCATCTAGCAAAATAGGCTCTAAACAGTGTCAACTCTAGGGAATCTCCTGAGCCTATAGCAGCTTTAGGAGAGAGTAGATGTATGCTCTAAACAGTGTCAACTCTAGGGAATCTCCTGAGCCTGTAGCAGCTTTATGAGAGAGTAGATGTATGCGACAGTATTGGGGGAGAGCTGTGCCGACACATTCTGGCACGAGTTTAGGACCTCTCTGAACTCCGGCTATGGAGGGAGCATCATCCCATACTCCACTTGTGCCGATAGTTGCACACCGCTCCATCAGGGGGTCTATTTGGTTGGAGTTTGGCGGTGGGCTGGATGACTATGAGACTTAGGTTTCCTCTGAACTCTCTTGTTGTGTTGAGCACTTCATGCTCTATCAGGAGACTCTCTTGGTAGTTAGAGTCATTATCGAACTGTTTGGCTAGCTCGACCCACTCAATCTCTCTTTCCCTCATGGTAAAGCTTTGCAACGAAGAAGCGCAAGGAGTATTCTTTTTTTTAGGGTTTGAGACGAAGGCAAATGTTTCAAATTTCCCACCTTGAACCACAACTTTATGGGGAATAGCTGCAACTCTTCATTTTTTGACCATCTGATCTCATCAATCGACGTGCAGACCCTGTCTAACCATCCATTTTTCTGACAGTTTCAAAATCTGAGGCGGCGCACGGGTATCGAAGCATCAATTCACCTGCATTCTTCTCGATCTCGTGCACGATGTTTTGAAACATTGAATTGCACTATTTATTTTATCTTTTTTACTATCATTGATCGATGTTCTACTTGTACAACATTGTTCACGATGATAGCCTGTTTCTTAACTCAGATTTCATCATTGAATTTATACCCTCATTTACTTATGAATTCTCATTCTGCTCTTTCTGATCTCATGATATCTTCTTCAAACATGAAAGAGGAGACAAGAAAAAAAGTACAAGTAGAATTCATCCAGAACAAGTTTTAAAAAGAATACATTTTATTCATGGCAAAATTTGTTACAAATTTTATATCTTTATTCTCTTACATGTCTCTTTCCGAGTACAAGATGTACAATGAAATCAAAGAAAAATACAAAGTTTCAGAACTTAGACAACTAGGGTTATAGTGTCAATCTCAAATATGAGGAGAAACTCCCTTCCAGATTGACCTATACTCCTCTTCACCAACCAACGACGTGCCCTTGGGAGATGACTTGGGCACCTTTTCTTCTCCAATCTTTCCATCAATTGTGTTGATGATGAGTCTGAGGACAAAGAGTAGGAAGGAAGCAATTCCTTCCCAACCCTTGGGAGGAGCCTGTTGCTGCGCTTCAGGAGGGGCACTCTGGCCCTCGTAAGGACCTCTGCAGGGGGAAGCAGGCTGATATCCTCAGCCGACGTAGGTACCTATGGGGGGAATCTCCTCTGAGCCGTGGCTTCTAGTATCAAAAAACTTATCTGGACCCTGGAGGCCACAAAAAGGAAGAACTGCTGGACCCCTAATGTTCTCTTGATTTAAAATGCTTACATCGACTAGTGTTTGCAGGAGAACATCGAAAGTTGCTTGGCTCTTCACATGGTGACCTAAGATTGAGGTGTTGACGATGTTTACCGCTTTCCTCACTACCTCCTCCAGGTTCTCCATGCATCGCCCTCTCCATCCTAGGCCATAGTCTATCAAGGCGAGCATGGAGTGTATTTCGGACTTCAGCAGCTCATCCTAACAGTGAACCTCGAAGGCCATCTGCTTCGCCTTCGACTCTGCCTCCTTCGCCTCCGCAACTTCACCCCTGAGCCTGTTTCGCTCCCTTTTCAAGGCCTCCTTTTCATTATTTAGCTTTTTTATTCTTTTTTGGAGGTCTTTGATATGGGCAGAATGGGCTTGGCCTACATCCAAGATGGTGCGGTGGAACTTTCCCCTTGCAACCTCGGCCTTGCCTGCCCACTCTGAGTTGCTGAGAGCTAGGAAAGCCAATTTATCTTCCAACTTGTACAACTTCCCTAGCTCCTTCTAGTGATCAGCCTGAAAGCGCTTTGTGTCCTACGACAAAGCACTCTCTAGCTCTGCCACCCTCCAAAGATGGCAAGCTTCCCCTTCTTCTAGACTTTTTAAATTTTTTACCACCTCCAAGGTCTGAGAGGTGTTCTTTAGAATCTTCTCCTCTTCTCTCCTTATTTCAAACAATCTCTCCCCCAGGTTGCCTCCTGACCCTTCAATGCCAAGTGCAGCCTCAGGCACAACCTGGGGAGCCCCATTCTTCTTCTTAAACCCCTCCTCCATCTTGCCTCCTTCTTTCTTCCTATCCTTCTCTTCCTTCTTCTCGCCATCTCGAGTGTTTACTGGAAGAAGACAAGAAAAAGAAGGTCTCCCTGTTTTAACAAGGAGAGGGATCAGCTGCCAAGAGGAGCGGGACCGCAAATCACTAGGGGCGTCTTCGCAACCTTCCATCGGGTAGGGTTCCTACCTTAGGGAAAATTTGCTCAATGTCTTCATGTTTGAGCAGAATCTTCCCTGGATCCAGTTTTTCTCTTGTGAGCATCTGATATACTATGCTCAACTCCTACCGCCCCCTAGTCTTCAGATGCCTTGACCGGGGAGTCAGAGACATTCACCACTTCTACCACCTTCTCCTCATTTGCAGCTCCCTGCGCCGACTCCAGAGTTTGCAACAGAATACCAGCAACCTTGGCCACTGGCATCTCCTCTGGCAAGACTGCAACCGGAGCCCCCGCTTCTTCTTCCTGGAGCACCACAATAGCCTTCTCAGCCACCAGTTTCGGCGACCCTTCGGACAGCTTCAGGCATCTTCTCTTCTCAGTGGGAGGCGCATTGACCGGAGGACTACTAGCCCTCTTCTTCTTCAGTGGAAGACCCTTTAGGATCGCCCATTTTTGGCTCTCCGCCATCTCTCTAACAATCTGTTCCTTTCCTTATAGGATTTTCAGAGGCTGGTAGAGGGGAATGCGAATTGGCGGGGCGCTGCCCTGGCTTTATCCTAGTAGGCCTTAGGCAACACGTTCACCATCGCGATGGTTCTCATTCCAGGACCCACATTAATGCTCGCGCCTTGACAATGCGAGAGGCTGACATTGACACGTGGTTCCAGCGCTTAGGGGTGTGCAAATTATGGTTTAAACCGAAAAACCGAACCGAACCGTTTAAATTTAACGGTTTGGTTTGGTTTAGAATCTAGCGGTTTGGTGATGGTTTGATATTTTGAATATTTCGGTTAAATGGTTTGGGTTCGGTTTCACATGTTTGGAAACCAAACCGACCGAATTAACCGAATAACCCACTTATTTATATTAGGTCAGTTCAGTTGGCAATTTGTCGATTTGAGTTCGCTCATAGACGGGTTCGCGAGAAAGAAGGCTGATTCGACCGACCGAGAAGTTTCAGATTATTTAGGGTTGCACGATTTGCGCGGCTTGCGATGCAGGTCAAAGAGTTGCAGACCAAAAATATAGTTTTAACCAAACCAAACCAAACCAAACCAAACCGAACCGATATTTATTTGGTTGGTTTGGTTTGGTTTATAATATAATTTGGTTGGTTTGGTTTCATTAAATTTAAAACCGAATCCAATCTTTTTTTTTGGTTTGGTCACCAAACCAACCACTTAAACCGAATGCACACCCCTACCAGCGCTGCATCTCAGTCGTATACGTGGCACCGATGTGGCACTAACTTCTTATTTATTTATTTATTATTCTTGCAGGTCTCAAACATCGACCATGAGGGATTGCCAAACATCATTCACGACGATTTAGGGTCATCTCCCAGCAACATCGATGGCGATGTTTTCCAGTGGCACCTGTCGCTGTCAGCCCGCTATTACTACACCATTTCCAATATAGCGTATTTCTTTCAATCACGTGAACCAAGGGCCAGCATGCTTCAGTCATTACGGACCCCTAAGAAGAATTCCCAAGATCAAGAAGTCAAGCACTCGTTCCACCATTCTCGGCTTCCCCAGTGGCCAACATTTGTTTATATTATCCTTCTTCGAGAAACCCGGACTGAGCTTCACTATCTCTTGCCTATAAATACCCTTAAATAGACTTCTTCTAGAGGGCTGAAGCTTTGGACTGTTGGTTGGAATCATAGGATCTCTCTTGTATTAAGAGCACAAGATAAGAAAGCTCTTTCTCTTCTGTTAGTTCATTGTACTGGTCTTTTCGGCCACCTCCTTTCTTTTTCTAGTGAAATCATCCTTCGCTGATCGCCCGGTGGATGTAGGTGATTTCCTCCCTGAACCATCTTAAACCTCCATGTGTTGTCCTGGATACGTATTATTCTCATTTAAGTCTTGATCATCAGGTTTAGCCCTCTGTGTGCTGCTGTCTCTTAGAATTTTCTCTCTTTCTCTTGGGACTCCCTGCATCCCACGTCAACACTGGAAGTCCTCACTGGTCCTTTAGATTTTTGGTGTAAAAATGCTCAACTGTTTGTGCTAAGATGGTATTGTTGAAAGAACTTGATAATTTTTTCTTAAAGTAACTCATTTTGAAATAGACATGTAGACTATACTAGAGTTACTAGGACAAACAGTTGCGAACCCTCCCAACAATTGCTTTAGAAAGGGAAACACACAACCAGGACTTGCAGTGATTGAATGGCGTCTTTGTGGCTATGAAGGGCAGTGACTGAGGGTGGAAGAGCTTTGGTGGAGGAGCTTTGGTGGAGGAGCTTTGGTGGAAGAGCTTTGGTGGAGGAGCTTTGGTGCATATTAAAGAATTTCTAAAATTATAGAACTGGTGTATATATACTTGAATTTTGGAGACTTGAATGTAATTTATCTTTTTAATATTCTTCCGTTTTCAATGATTCGATCTATTCATTTTGGTGTGTGCGAAAGATAAGCGAAGAGCTACAGGGCGAGGCAAGATGAGCTCCTTGTCGCTGCCATGGCCACTCGGGAGAGGATCGAAGCGCGGCAACCAGAGCAAGGAGGAAGAGACGGAGGCGGCGTCGGCCGAGCTCGAGGAATTTGGGGTCACGCCTCAGTTGCTCAACTTAGTCGAGGGTTTCGCCGTCGATACTTTCAGGAATTTCCCTTTTCAAGGTCCGCAATTCTTTACGGTGTCTTCTGATGCATGCCCTACCACTGGTCCCTTGAAAACTTATTTAAGACAACGCGCATTGCTTTGCTGCTGCAGATGATGCAGTGGTGGTGGGCGATGGATATTCTTCGTCGGGGATCAACGCGAACAAGGATCTTAGCGAGTGGCAGGAGCGCCACGCAATTCTTCTTCTCTCCAAGGCTAAGGTAGGAAGGTGCTTCTCTTCTTTTTCATGTTTTATTTCTTTGCCCGTGAACCTTTTTGGTTTGATAAAAATAACGTGTCCTGTCACGTGATAAGGATTTTTGATAAATTGACTTAACTACCAACTCACCAACTGAGCAAATGGGTTTAGTCATCTATCTTTAGGTACAAAGAGAGGAAAGAGAATAAAGAGCGGAAAAAGAGGTAATTGAGGAGAATGTAAAGTGTAATGTAGATGTAGAGGTATTATCTGCTTTTACTTTATGGAACCGTGTGACTTGAGTTGCTTATCAAGAGGTTACTTACCTTGATGCTAATTCAACTCAAGCATGTTTAACTGTAAAGTTTTTATTATTTGTCTCATATTTTTATTTCAAAACGTGCCTCTATAAGTTAGAATCATATTATTACTTATATTGATTAGAATCCTTCCTCACCTTTCTGTTGTGGAATTCATTTCTATTCTCCTTTCTCTTATGTAGATGCCTGCTAGAAATCCCTGCTTATCTGTATTTTAGAAGTACGTTAGGAGTCTCTCTACTACTGACTTTCTTCAGACTCGTTCGCTGCAGGCTACTCCCTATGTCACACCCCCAGTTGCCACGACTGTTAGTGGCTAACGCACACTCGAATATGTCTATGACTGACTAAGGAGGGACAGTGTGATAAAAGAGAAATCATTCTATAGCTCGAAAAATATAAAGTAAATATAGCATTAACTACCAATTTTGAATGTTGAACTTAAATCAAATAGAAATGAAATAAACTTTTAACATCAATTTTGGGTCCTTCCATCACTTGCCGTTGTCTCCTTGTGTTTCTTCTGCCTCTGCAGTATTTACTATAAAAATGACTTCAATCTTAACAACATGGACTAAGCAGGCAGCTACGCTTACAAGCCACAATAAAATAAGTTATATGACCATGTATTGACAATTTACATCATAAGATGTAGAATAGAATAGACATGAAAGAACATCAATAATGTAGGCATCTTGATTAAGCTACAGCATGCTCGTACATGTTTATTACTCATTTGTTATTTAGGGCCATGGAGATCCTCGTAACTTCATCTCATTTGTTACTGTCCACCAAAAGGTCATCAACTCAATTAAATGTAGTGGTATTTCACCTTGTATTCACTACATCACAGTGTATCACCTCGTAGTTATACACCTCGTAATTCACTGTTACGGTAGCTAGATATGTCACATACAAGCTCCCTATTATCTTTACAGTTATCGCCACATCAGTAATAAAAGAATAAATAACATCATTTAACAATTCAAATTCATAGACAAAACTCATTACTTGTCTTTTCACCTCAAGGTGTTTATGTTTTGTATAGCATATTAAGTTACCTCTAGGTCATTAAAGCATGGCCCATGTCAACTATCCGTATCATTTATCAAAACACTTGTTAGTTATAACAACACATCATTTAATCTCCAAAAGGATGAACAATAGTTTATCACGCAGATATGTAATAGTCGGACTGTCCGGTCTGTTCAGTCAAAGTTGTTCTATGTGATAATGCTAGTTGGATCTTCCATTTTCCCTCTCTGGATTGTCTAGTTACAACTGTACGACTGGCCGAATTATTCGATCCCATCCAGACACACCAGACAGTGCCCTAGGAAGTTAAATTATTGGATTGTCCGGTCATATACCAGACTGGTCAGTCAACATGGGTCGAAACTCCAAGGCTGTATTGGACTGTCTGGTACCATAATCAGACTATTCGCCTTGTATAGAACTTAGCAATTCTACACATGATTTCTATTGCTCTATTTTGAGTTTCTTTTGTTTATAATAACTTAAGATCTATCTACATGAGTTTCACCAAGAATTTAGTCATACATAGAAATCACTAACGTACCTTAAACCATAATAAATTAGGTTCTTCTTTATGAAACATACGGAATTTGCACAAGTATATAGAGATTGGTTCATATAATACATAGATCTAGAAAACCTTTAGGAGTTCACAATTACTCTATGACATGATCGACACAAAGGACTTGGTGCAGGCATATGCGGACGCAGTTAGAGGGCTTGCGGGGGCGAGCAGGGTGTGCATGGGCGGGACTGCGGGAGCTAGGCGTGATTGGTTGCAGGAGCAGGGTGTGCTTCGCCGCGGGCGCTGGAGGAGGCGGGTGAGTATACAGAGTTGGTCAAATGGTTTGAAGAGAGAAGGTAGAGGATAAGGGGAGTGTTTTTAGAAATAAATGACAACTAGACTCCTTCAAGGTTTCTCACCTAATGCTAACCCCCCCTCTTCTTTATCCAAGATATCTATTCCTTAACCCAAATATAGGCTTTAAGAGAACTCAAGCATCATTTCATTCAACAATACCGGCCAACCATCACAATAGTAGGCCACTACTTTATATAGAGATTCTAATACATGACAATAAGAAAATAAAACTAAATACAGAAAATAAACTTTCAAATATAATTAGCTAAATAAAAAATATTTTAATAGATGAAATATAACAAATCTCAATTCTTTCAAGTTAGCTATAAATCTTTTATTGATATCGGTCAGCCAAATCAATTTCATTTCTTTTCAAATTAGCTCAAATTTGAATTTGTGATTATGATTAAGCAAATTTAGAAGTAATCAAATACTCACTGTTATGGTGTCTTGACCAAATCTTTTGGGGATAAATTAGTCTAATAACAAATATTGATTTTAATAAATCAGATGAAAATTTATTTCATTCTTTTTAATAAAACCTTGAAATTCAAATGAATTAATAATTTATCCAATACATCTTAATTAAATAATAAAAAAACATTAAATTCTTAAAATTCTATAATTATTGCTTAATGAAATTTCATGAATTACTTGGACATTGTACTAAAGGAGGAAGATATATGTACAAGCTTGCTATGACAAAAATAAGAAAACTAAATACCTGATTAAAGAAAAATGTATTAAAGATGATAAAAAAATATTTTTTAAGGAAGATATTCATTATAGATGGATGAATTATTTTGAAAAGCTTTTAAATAATAATTAGCATCTAAAAAGAAGATAGAAATTGCTCATGCATTAATATTCGATGTATTAGTAAAGCTGAAGTTTAAGAGGCTTTAAAGAGATTGAATTATAAAAAAGTGATGGGATTGAATGATATTTCAATGAATGTTTAAAAATATATGAGAGATAAAGGAATTTTTTGGCTCATTAAGTTATTTAATATGATTTAAAGAATAAAAGAATGTTAAATGAATGAAGAAAAATACATCAATACTTATTTACAAGAATAAAGATACAACAACAACCAAGCCTTAATCCCATTAGGTGGGGTCGGCTATATGAATTCTTTGTTTCTATTGCGCTCTATCAGTTACCAAATTCTTATTTAAGTCTGAGTAATTAAGATCACAATTTATAGTTTCTTGCAATGTCTTCTTTGGTTTCTCTCTTCCTCTTTGTACATAGGTAAAATTCAATAACTCAATTATCTAACTGGAGCTTCAACCGGCTTGCGATTTAGGTATCCAAATCATCTAACCCAACTTTCTCTAAATTTATCCTCAATTGGTGCAACATCAATTTTCTTTCGGATATACCCATTTCTCATTCTATCCTTTCGTGTATATCCACGCATCTATTTTAGCATCCTCATTTCTGCAACATTTATTTTATTTATATGTTTTCTCTTTGCAGGCCAGCTTTCAGCACCATATATTATTGTTGGTCTTACTACAGTTTTATAAAATTTATCTTTTATTCTGGATGAGATTTTTCTATCGCACAACACACCATAAGCATTTCTCCATTTTACCCATCTTGCTTGAATCCTGCTAATAACGTCATTATCTACTTCACCATCATTTTGTATAATTGATCCAAGGTATCTAAAGCGCTCACTCTTTTTGACAATTTAATCACCAATTATCATATCTTCAATATAAGTATTTCTTTCTTGACTAAATGTGCACTCCATATATTAATCTGAATTGGTAATTTCTCAATTACCTTCGATCTAATTTATTTAAAATTTTAAAAGTAATTGGTTTTGCGGGTTTAATTAATTTCTTAGTTATCACAAAATTATCCTCTGATATTTAACATTATTTTGTGAATATTCTGTCTTGTAAAATTGCTGATCTCTAAACCGCATCATCAGTCATCTGTCCCGCATCACTATACCAAGGCACCTCATCTTGGATATGTCCAGTCATGGCTAACATAATCAAAGCAGAAGAGTAATAGGAATAAAGATAATGTATAAAATTGTGTTAACTATAAATGAATTAAATTAATAAGTTATATTTTAAAACTTTGGCAGAGAGTAATTGAGCATAAATTACGTTGTGATACTAGGGTTTACCATCTTTATATTCCTCATTTGAAGCCAAAGCATAAATTCCATTCACAATCAGCATGAGTACAAACAACAATTAACCTGTTCTTCTAAGCTGAATCATCGAATTTTGCACCAATAAATATAGATTGTCTTTGGTGGGGACACCACGATCGACCGTCGATTCATTCCTGGCGGAGTTTATTGTCGACGTCAGAGATCCAGACACGTTGTTTCGATCTGGATCGATTGACTACTAGGACAGATTTGAAAAAATAGATACTGCGGATCGCTGACTTGTTAGATTGAAAATCTCCATTCATTCTGATTGATTGGAGATTTCATTTTGGGATGATTTTATTTCTCGCATTTATTTTATATTAGTTGTTTCTATTTGTGTGATTGTTATTTTAGGCATGTTATCTGGTACTTTCTCGTTTGTGTGAGAAATTTATTATATTATACATTTTTTTCTTTATTGAGTCAATTTGTATGGAGGTCTATATAAACGCCTCGTTGTTATTCTTATTTTCTAATGCTTAATCAATTTGAGTTATGTTTTCCCTTGAGATTATTTGATTCTGGAATGAATCGATAACCTGGATAGGAAAGGGCTTGGATCTTAGGTGAGAATCCCTAAATGCCACCCGCTCCAGCTTTTCACTCCGGGTTCAATTCCATTCATCTTGCACGCATTCACCCTGACTCATCCTCATCCACTCCGCCTGCTAGCTTGTGTTCCTGTGTCCAGTTCGTCGACTCCGGTCTGACGTGATCGCGTCGTCACGTAACCACATCACCGGCGACTCGCCCCCGCCGACTACGTCGACGCGAACACACAGTTCCGCTTGATGTTGCCCCAACCGGGAGTCCCGCGTGCGCCTAGTACGCCGCTCGGCGTGGGCAGACCCGCCGCCCCGTGTACGCCCAACCGCCATCCCACTGTCTGCAAGAGAGTCAGTGAGCGTGCTTGCAACCGCGTCGAGCCCGCTGCCAGCGACCACTCGCACGCGCGCCATCGAGCCTCCACTGCTTGCTATCGCGCCTGCGCGCGAGCCTTTTATCGCTGCTTCGCGTGAGCCTGCAACCGCAGCTGCGCGCGAGCCTGCACCCTGCGTGCAACCGACGCCCTTGCATGCGCTCGACACTCACCCAATGCCTGCCCGCGCTGCGCGACCCGCCACCGCACTCGTCCCGCGCCACGCTCGCGACCCGCGCCTGCGCCCCAGCGCCGACCGCACGCCTTCAGCCCTACTTGCTCTAGGCACTTCCTCTACTTGCTCTTCTCTTTCTTATTGCTTGGTTGGAATTGTTTAGCATGCTTATTGCATTCAGTTGGATTCTTATTTGGTGAACTGTTTTAGTTGTCAAGGATCGTCTAAATCTTCATCTTCGTTTTTTGCCTCCAATGGATCTACATCATCTAGTTGATTATTAATATTTTTTCATTCATGTTATTTACTGGAGATAAATTTCCAGATTTGATATTCAAATGCAAAAACCTCCTTAGATTAGTGAATATTGCTGGCAAACACCTTTTGGTGATAATCACTTTGGACCCTGCAACACTGTAGCAAACAAATTTCCAGGGAAAATTTGTGTATTGAAAAGCATATTACAAAACCATCTGCAAGTTAGATTGCTATGTATATATACGGGAAAAGTTTGGGAAATGCATGCTTATTAAACAAGAAACATGATGGTTACTTGAATAAAATAGAAATGGGCCTTAGGAAATCAGTTGAATAAAATTTAAAATTGTCACTTGTATAAAACGAGACTCCAAATAGGTTTCTAGATGTAATTTACTTTGAGTATGGAATGGTGGCATGGTTTAGATCTATGTTGGCAGCCTCAGAAATTAGATATTTTCATGTCGCTGTACTAATGCCGTTTTTCTGCTAAATTATGAATTCAGTTTTTGGTATTAAAGCTGATTGGAGAATAAATCATTTGGATGCCATTCTCTCTTTTCTGAAGTGAAATTATTATTGTATGTATTTTGGGCTATCCAAACATTTATTTTGGTGTAGATCTTTGAGTATCTTTGATAGTAGTCAATATCATTTGCAGGGGATTTCACAAATCAGATATGCTTTGTGTCCACGCCATATGAAGGACAAACAATTTTGGCGAATATACTTCCTCCTTGTAAAGAGCTGCATTTCTCCGTTAGTACTCTTTTAAGTATTTCCTAAAAACAGTTTTCTCAAGTTGAAAAACGACAAAAGGAATTAATCCCTTAATTATCTTTCTTTTTATCAATATTTCTTGATATTTTAGTTACCAGCCGTCCATCTCATTTCATGTTCAACAATCAAACTTGCTATTCTCATATTTGCACTATTCCTATATGCATATGTTTTAAATTAAGTGAAAAATACTTTTTAGATCTGAAAAATTAAGATTGCTCCCTGGTCAAATCATTGTTTGTTTAACCTTCGGAGATTGTTTCTCACTATATACTAGTTTTTTAGTCTTTAATCATTGCCATTAAGATTATTTTTCTGAAATATATTGTAGTCTTATGCAAAATATTTTTGTGCCCTATTTGCCTTTGCCTTGGTCTAACTTTTCATTTCTTGCAAATAGGTAGACAGAGGGGTGGTGTGAAGAATATAAAATGCAATTTCTTTTTTCTGAAATTTAATTCCTACTTTTATGGTAGAATTATCTTATTTTTCACCTCGACAATCTTTTAGTTTTCATATGCTCATCTTTTCCACACCTTCACCTCTATCCATGCTTCCTGGCTTTTAGCTTTGCGCTCATTTTTTGTTCATTTTTTGACTATTGTTGAACCACATTTACCTTTATCTAAATTTTGCTTTTGACCACAACATAGATTTATTCACTAGACATCAATCCTTTAATGGAGTGTTGAAGGTCAATTCATCTTCTCCGTTGTATTTGATAGATTGTCATGTCATCCTCTATCCCTAGCTTGTTTATATCATGATTTGTCAGTTTGAACCTACACCTCTCTGATGGTTCTTATGATGTTGCACGGTCCAACCGTTACGTCAGATTGACTATCTACGTAGAGGAAATCAGGGTAACACAATGTTCACTATCCTTTGATTATGGACTATTCGACTAGATCAGGTCAGTTGAATAAATGAAATGGGGATTAAGGACCTCGACTTGTGTCATCTGCTTCCACGTATATTGAAGAATGTATTTTTGTGGAACTCCATATATTTCTTTGATTGGTTATTCATTTGATTTGCATTTTTTGGATTTTCAATTATGTTTTGAATAAAAAAAAGAGAAAATGATTGAGACTGTTTTATGTGATTTCTTAGTATCCTAAATATTCGATTCATAACTGCGATTCATGAATAAACGGAGATGAAGTGAGAAAGGGATTGTTGGATCAAAATAATTCCTTTTTTTTTAAATTTAATTTCTCTCAAAGGAGAATATGAATGTTATACTATGTTCCATTAAAACACTGAAAGGGTTAGCATATGATACCTACCAATATAATTATAGAAAACACAGCACACAAGTATAATGTCTTCTTGCATGTTAATTAGGAATGATTTCATATCAATTTACACTTTGAGCCACTCCTTGAGAATGTCAAATGCCCTCTTGACCATGTTTCTAAGTTGAGCTTGTTTGTGGTTGTATAGTTCTTGTCGCTTGTCATATCTAGGCTATGTTAGAGTTCAGTAGTTACTCAAGTGATATCAACATCTCCGTATTGGTGCAAAAAATTTATCTGTATTAGCATAGCCCGAGTTAACCAAAAACATCTTCCTTGTTGGAAAAAAAGAATCATTACAAGATTTTATATTTTTTGAAAGTAATAACAAATGAAACTTACCTGGTGATACAAAAAATCTGCCTCCTTTCAATGCTTATTTCAACACGCGCATGTTAGCTCCTGATCCCTCTCACCTAGTTGCAACATACAGAAATTGCTGATCAAAAGAAACTGCCACTATGACATTCTGTGATATAAAATCTTTGCTATTTCTATATCGCTTTTGACTTTTATGAGACATTATTGCTGGAATATAAGTCCCATTGATTGCACCCAAAATATCTTTGAAATGTGAAAAAAATTATAGTTGTTCCTAATATGTGAGTGCGAAGGAATAGTTGGATCAGATAGTATAATATATTCGTCCTTCAATAATAAGATGCTCTGTAAGACCTGGTTAAAATTTTGACTAATTGTTTCTAACGAGTGTTGAAAGAATTCACAAATAGAATAGTAATTGTTTGCTTGAGCAACTACTTATAGAAACACAGCTAGTTGTTCGGTCACTAGCATGAACCGATTGTCATTTGAGAATACCACATATGACCATGATGTTTCTTAAAGCAACAAATGCTTGTGCCGGCATATTGGAAGCAATTATATGCTCCAACGTTATGTCCATTAATTATCTCCTTGACGTACACTCTGCAAGATAAGGTCTGTCATACATAGCACGTGGAATTCTCATAGTAGGATTGTTTGATTGAGCAAATTCATTTATGGTCTCGTTATCTAAATTTATTATTAAATTTGCAATCTCCTCTCCATAAAAGATGCTTAAATCTATCTGCATAACATATAATTATTCAAGTGCAAACAACTAGACTAGTAATGAATAGTTGCTGTTGAACCCTTTGATTTTGATGACAACAATTAATTTAGTTGTTATAGACTAACCCTCTTGTTTAGTGTGTTAACAGGTTGCATTATCTCATTTGAGGATTGAGTCCAAAGTAAAGTCCAGAGAAAAGCTGGATCTCACTGGAATTTTTATTATTTTCTTTTCTCTGAAATTCGGCCGTAGCCTATAATACTATAGCAGTAAGAGAAGATACATCAGGTACAAAAGTTTCGATCCTCGTCGAGAATCGCACAAAAATCGAGTGGGAGGGACATGCCCCTACGCCACTCTGTATCATCTAAACAAGAAAAGGAAGCTACAAAATCGGCCGCTCTATTAGCGGCTCTGT